>BGPR01033756.1:0-16821 GCA_013235015.1 Araneus ventricosus | reverse complement strand
AGTGTCAAATCCATTGTCATGTCGAGAACAGAATTCACAAAAGTTCTAATCCAAAGTACTCGCAGTCCCGCCGAGGATACCACTATGTTCGAAAACCATTTAACATAGACATAGAATTCATAAATCTTATGGGGCTTGCATCTACCAGATGCTGGGTACTTTGGCCAAATAAGACTAAAAGCCTTTCAGACACATACGTTTATTGACAATGGACGACACAAACACAGAGATACACATGAAACATACGGCAACGCCGAGATCACAAGTAGTTCTATTACATCCGTCAGCTTGCAGGCTGACGCAACAACATCGCCGCCTGGTGGCGGTTACTTCTCGCTTCACTTTACAACAATAGGCGTTCTAAATTTATCAGTTATAATTTTAGGCCAATTGCTAGGATCATTGATATCGGCATTTCGTTTTCAACTCTTTGCTGATCCTGTTTCAGCTGCGATGCTTTGACTAATTCATCTTGTCCGTTATTCGACGTTGATGAAAAAAAAAAAAAATCCATCGTTCATAGATTTCCCTTCAGTTTTCTTATCAGGGCCGGCCTTAAGCCGATTGGACCGATTGCTCCAAATAGAGCCCCGTGCTAACGTGCTAGAAAGAATGCAATCGAATTTATTCAAATTAAAATAAATTAATTATTGCTTTTAACAAATTATATTAAAAAACATGTTTTTGTTGCATTACAAAAACATGATTTGTTTTAATAAATCCAAGAATGTTTTGCAAATGTAAATTACTAGTTGATGTTCACGATAAAATAAAATAAGATTTTTTAAATGTTCAGATGCGAAATAAGAGTATATATTTCCGTTTGAATATTGTGGACATAATAATAATTACTGGGAATTCAGTGTGAGTTGAATTTCCAAGCAGTTTTTTTTTTTTTCATCATCGAGAAGACTACTTATAGTGATTTTGATTGTCTGAAATAAGACAATTTAACTTTTTTCTACACAATCATTAAAATAATGATGAAAATGTTGATTTAAATCTGGTTATTATTTTTTATTAAACTTGCCATTTGATACCGTTGCTTATTTCTTTCTACTCTACCAGTAAGTCTTTTAAGATGAGTGTTTTATAGAAATTATGAGTGATGTGTTTACTGAAGAAACGCTCATTTTATTAGATTAAATTATTACTATTCTAATTATGTTTATTAAAATTTTGCAAATGAAAGCGTAATTAGCTTATCTTAAATTTGTAGTCTTGAACTGTATGCTTTATACGGCAATTTATAAATATAGCCTGAGATATTTTGAAAGAATTAGTAGGGGAAAAAAAGGAAAGGTAGTTTCTGAAGCATTCCTCTTCGTGATTTTTTCTAATAACCTTTTTGTAGTTTTATGCCCTGTTGTTTTATAATTTAAAAAAATGTCCGATCCTATAAATAAGGAATATTGAGATTGATTGATAAAAAATGTTTTGCAAATTATTAACCGTTTTGTCTGAAATCAATTGTCAATTATAGTTTTGGATGTTTTTATAATCAAACTACTGAAACCATTATTCTTGAATGATCCGTTATCTCAGTTTCGTAATAATGTTTTATTGTTTCAGTTTATCATAATATTTGTTGCCACAAAACTCCTTATATACAGGGTCGGATTATCAAATAGACAATGTAGGCAACTGCCTATGGACACCTAACTTTTTGGGGTCCGTGGATTTTTTTCAGACATTTTTAGGGCAATTTAATTTTGTGCTTTCATTTGATTTACAATTACATTGTACTCGAACATATTCTAATTAAAATCAAGTATCGTTTAAATTTCGGAATACTATGCTTAGGATTTATTTCGTGCTTTGAAATCCACTCGCTGAACAGTGTGGCCCATTTTTTTTTTTTTTACAGTACTGATTCACAAGTCAACAACGCTCTAAGACTTTCCCTGCTATCATAAATGCAAGAGGAAAAGAGTGCCCTTGACTCATAGGCGGCTGGTGCACCAAAAAAGTGGGGGGTCAAAAGAGATGCGAGTGTGTGTGGGGGTGGGACACCCTAAAGCTGATTTTTTTGTAAAATTGGGCTATATTATTGGATTTTAACGTCATTATTGATTAAATTACCTTCTCTAAAAAATTCGGAACACGGCCTCAAATATCGGAACGGATGGCCACCGTAGACTCCCTCCTTCCAATTCAAAGTTCCATTTCAATTCTTATGAAATAATAACATGAGAAAAACATAAAACACTTATCTATTAAGTCAATTCTTCTTTCTTTAAACTCGTGAATCGATCAACGAGGTCGTCACAAAACGGCGTACTCCCAAACACAAAGAAAGCAGGTCAGTTATAAATTTTTTTATTTGATATTATGTTATACAATATACATCCGTATTATAAATTAGAAGAAAGATAGCCTACGATTTTTGTTTTTCGCAAATTGTTCAATTACCTTAATAAAGTCAATATCTATAGTATTTTCAATCTTCAAAACAGCAAGTGCAGAAAGCCTCTCTTGACACATACTATTTCTAAGGTATGATTTTAAAGCATGAAAAACTTCTCTCATATGATGCAGTTGAGACAGGTATCAAAGGAGAATTTGGATTAGTTTTGTCAAGTATGGAAATATGTAAATCACAGAGTTCCTTTTCAACAAGAAAATTGCATCTTTCCCTCAGTTCTGTTATCTCTGTGGATATTTCTGGCAAAGAGTCGATGTATTTTTTGTACATTTTCTGAAAAATTTGTATCTCTCCCTTTATTTTTTCCATATCAAGATCATATGTTTCAGAGACTTTTTGAATTGATGCATTTTTTATAATCTTTGATGGATTGGAACATGTTACATCTTTTAGAGATTGAAAAATATCCAACTCATTTTCTTTGAACATTTCGTCTATTGTGTTTAAAGCAGCATCTATAACTGGAAAAGCAATTTCCATTCGATAGAACGATTTAACACCTTGTAACATGCTGAAGGAACCGCCGCCTATTTTCGAAGACACCTTTCTAGAGCGTGGAAGTTTTGGAGAAGTAAACGACTTTGCTTCACAAATATCGTTAACATATATCCACAACTTTTCAAAAAAAAAACTTCACTTCGGAATTCATGCAAGCATTCTTTTGTTGTATTAACCAGTTCTTTAACTGTTAAAAAAATTAGCGATTTTGATTGCAAAGCTTTTGAAAGCGTATCTGTAGCTTCCAAAACTCTTTGGATCAGAAGTAGACAAAAAATGAATTGGAAACTTTCGCTATTATTCAGCGAAGCTTTAGCTTGCGATCCATTTTTCGATGGATCGTTAATTTTGAACTTTGAAAAGTGGGGGGGCAAGGCCCCTTTATTTTTGGAAGTGAGGGGGCAGTTGACCCCCTTACCCCCCCCGGACGAGCCGCCTATGCCTTGACTCTATAGCAAGGGGATGGTCGAGAAGTCTGTGTATTTCCTTTCCTGTCAGTATGAATGAAACAATATACTACGAGGGGGGGGGTTGGAAAGTAAGCAATTCTTGAACGAAATAACTAGTATTACACTTATATTACAAACTGATGCCGCTGGCATTTTATTGTTCCCGCAGGCTCTCAGCATGTCCGAAGACTCTCCCTTTGCCAGCAGTACGGGGTTCTTACTCGAGACGATACAATGACATATTTCTTCTTTTTTTTGCAGCTCATTTTACTAGTCTGTCTTTTTCGAAAAAGCCCTGCCAAGGGAGGCAAAGACAAAAGACATCATGCAATTTGGCGGCTAAAGACACGAAAGAAAAAGCGTGTTGCGTGTTTCGGGGGAAAGTGGTCAAATTCCAACTAAGGTGGTCCCACCCTACTTCTCTGTGGTCCCACCTTTCTTCTGGTTTGCTCGAGGCCGGGAGGATTCGTAAAATACTGGCTGTATTCAGCGACCGAATGATTCGCTTATTTTATTAAATGTATATAAATACGTCAAATTATTTAATTTTTGGTAAGCTGAAAGCATTAATTGTTTCAAAAGAATGAATTGGTTTTACAAGGAAAAGAAAAATAGTGAACAGGAATTGTGTCAATACTTGAAACTAAATTTTGAGGCAATGTGTTTTGAATTTTATCAAATTAATGATTTAGATCTTTACATTCAATTGCTAAAAAAGTAATAGGCTGGCTCTTTGAAATCATGAAAATGAATGACGATTAATTTTCGTTTTGATCATGCAAGAGATGGTTTGTTCAGATTGAAATTACAATTATTGCACATCTTTTAACTAATTATAAAGTGATTGTTTAATCTAATTATAAGAAATAAACAAATGTCATAACTTCCATACAGGATTATCCTGCCTTAAGTGGAAAAACAGATTTAAATTCACAGTTAAAATTTAAACTTAACAAAATAATAAATTAAATCTATGCAAAAAGTAAATTTGGTTGAAGTAACAAAAAATTAAATTTAAAAAAAACTAGCCGAGCAAGGAAAATGAACTGTATTTTATTATAACAAAAGAAGGTTTTACATTACTATAATCAAAACAAAATAATTTTTTATCTCCTTTTTTAACGTAAGAGAAACATTAGATTTAAAGATTTGACGAATCTATGAAATTGATTCGACTTTCATTACGGCATTGCAAACTATTGTTAAAAATTAAGTATAACTTTTTTAAAAAGGATTTTCAAATTTAAGGAGAAACATTGTCCGACAAATAAACTGGTACACTAGATTTGAAATACAAGAAAGTGTATAAAAGATTTTCGTGTCATAATATTTTTTGCCTTTATCGCTGAAACATACCATTGTAAGGTCTTAGCCCAGTGTTACCGGGGTCTGATCAGAGATCAACAGACTCAGAACTACAGCACATCAAAATTTAATAAAACTTCTTGAGTATATGTACAGGTCATAATTACAAATGATTTGTACATTCAAGAATACAGAATAACAAGTCCCGGATATGTATCGCGAGAGTCAATAATGAACGTAACTTGACTTAGTCGAAGTTACCAAGGCGAGTTTACTCGTGATGCAACTGATAATCAGTTCAGGAACTATGAGAGTTCAGCAAATTGTAACAACTCAGAGCGAGTTATGTAGACACCGAGGACTGGTAGATGAAATTGAGATTAACAGGACGCCCAATTAATTGTAGTAATCCACCACAGGGATTTTTATAGCCAGGCTCTGACTAAATGTTTACTCAGGATGAGTAAGAGATACCGGGGTCGGTATTTGACAGCAAGGTTATGCAAAACGCCCGCTAAATTCCAGCGATCCACCAAAGGGATGCTACTATTCAATTCCACAGCTCACCAAAGGAGCTAGCCTAGCCAAGGATTTGGCTAAAGTCACGGGGTCAAAAAACGTCCGTTTCATCAAAGTTCAGTTTCCGCAAGCCAACACCACGGAGTAGCACCCCGTATGTTTACTTCTCAGCTATCCTCTCCCTTCTCTCCGATCGTCTTCCCTTCTTAAACACCTATCCTCAGAACCCAGAGGAGTGGCCGAAGAATTAATTAGTGATTTGTCAAACAGCTAAACAAATCATCCAACCGCAGTCGTATACCTTCCTTCCAGGCTATCATTGGAGAGGGCATTTCTTAATTGCCCGTCTCCACTTGTGGGGTCTTACACAGACCATACCGCGAACTCTCCCCTGAACCCCTCTGGGTTTGCGTAACACCGGACCGTTTCTACGACCAGTTTTATGACTCTTACGCTTTCCTCTCAGATGCCCTAGGGTCTTCTTGTGTGGTCCGTTGTTGTGGGAACTAGGGAAGGGGAGACCTCACACCATATTCTTGCTTAATTTTTAATTAATTAAAATTTTTAAAAAGGCTCTCCGAGGCGCACATTCCCATCCTTCATAATATATTTGTACCAAATTTGGCAAGTCTAGGCTCAGCGGTCTGTCTTGTGGAACGCAAAAAGACAGCCACATATTCATACATGCTCTTTTATTAACTGAACTAAGCGAACTCTCTGTTTTAACTTGACCTTTCAACATTGCGTTTATCTGTAAATTCGTTTCTTATCAAGTCACGACCAAACGCGTTGTTCGACTTGCTTCGAAGATGGCATGAAGGCTCCTTGAAATCATGAAAAACGACATATATAGAAGTTTTTTTATTTTATTTCAGCCACTTTTTTTGGGTGAGTACAAATTAGTACTAATTTCATTGTTTTTCTTCCATTGATTCATATCTTAATGTAATTGCTTTAATACTATCTCTGCTGAGCTTCTTTAAAATAATAACTAAATTTTTTAGCTACTACAAAAAACTGCGGCCCTTCTTTTTAATTATTTTATTTGATAGTCTGAATAAACCAGCTTAATTTTTCTTTCGCAAATAAAAGCATAAACTTATTTTAATTAGTTATTTCGAAAAAACGAGTATTGCGATTTTTAAAATCGTAAACACTATTTGCACCTAAATGTTAAACTAAATATAATCTTAATTTTTTAAACTGCATTAATATGGTGTAATTATTTCTAAATCGTTCACAAACTAAATATTGTGTAGGATTTCAGTTTGCCCCATGAGTCTTGAAAGATTTTCTACCCCTGAAGTAGGACATAATTTCTGTGATTGCATATATAATTGGTCTCTATAATAATGCCTTATAAAAAGTCATTAAACAAGGAAACACATTTCCTTATTTAAATATAAATTTTTTCATTTAAAATAACTTAAGAATAAAATGCTTAAAGATCAAATTAAATATTAAAGCTAAGTAAAAAAAAAAACTAAAAAATGCAGTTTATTCTATTTTTAATTGCTGTAATTTTGATTTACCAAGCATAAATCAAAATTGTATCTTCTTTGCATTCTGAAGTCTTCTGAAGTTGCTAGTGTTATTAGGGTCGTTGAAAGTCAGTTAATATAATTTTTATGCTGTGTATTTGACACCCTAATTAATTATATATTAATAACTAATAATTAATTACATAATTGATAATTATCAATTAATAATTAGTCATTAATATATAATAAGCATAATTAAATTAAAAATTAATTTTAATTTAATTAATTAAACTTCCATTAATGTAAATTAAACATTTTAATTAAATTTATTTTAAATGCTAAATGGCCTACCGGCTTTGATGCAAGTTGGCTGGGACGGGGCTATTGTTTCCAATTGGGCATCGCACTTGCTAAGGCCAGGCCTGTTTCTTATAATGGCTTTCCTCTTCATTAAGACGAAAGCTGTCTTTATGATGATTGGGATTGTTTTCGCGGATGTTATACTGCGTAAATTGATTTTCGCGATTTTGATTTTTCAATAACTGTTAATACGTCAGTTTGTTGGACATTTTATGTTCTAAAAAATTTTGCTAGGTAGTTGCTCCCGTTTTCAGAAACTTTCTTTCTTTTTCTATGCTTTTCTTACATTTATCAGATCTACACATTTATTTTCTTCCGGCCTCTCTGTCTCTAGTCATATTCCGAGATTGTCCAAAAATAATATAAAAAATTAAGATCAACTTTTAGTAGTATGATTACAACAAACAGCAATGAAATATATTATTTAGTAATTTTCAGTAATATATTATATTAAATATTTGTCTTCCCTTTAAATACGAATATTTTATTTATTTCCCCAGCAAACGAACGATGTACTATCATGCGTTACAACGCAAGCGTAATGAAACACATTGTTTTTACCTTTCTTTCTCTGTTTTGACTAGTGAGATTCAAAGCCCCAACTTTGCCTTGCCTTTGATTGGTCGACGTGAAATGTGCCCATATCGCGTGATTATATTCAAATGTATGTATATTCGGATTAAAATAAAAAAAATAAGAAGGCTATTTAATTAGCAAAATCAGTCAACTGCGCGGGGCCTTTATAAAACGCTGGGCCTAGTGCGGTCGCACGCCGTCTGGCCGGCCCTGTCTCCTCGAATATGCATGCTATTTTTACGAAAATTCATGTAAGTATTTTGCCAAGCAAACAAAACCATTGTTGAAAGTTGTAAATTGTTATCAGATTTCTGTGACACGGTGTGAAACAATTTTCATTTTTGTTATTTTCTGATTGATGTAAACTGTAAAACGTTAGTTTCTACGCTTGTATGTCCCACAATTTTCCACAACTGATTGTGAACCATCGTAACCGTTTTAACTCCAATTTTTTGTATTTTACGAATTACTGTACAACCTCAGTTAACCGAACTAAAGGGGGAGTCGTTTCGAATAAAGATTTTTTCGGTTAACTTCTAGCGTCCTATTTATAGGACAGTTACATTTCACTTTTGTGGCTAAACTGAATATATTCCATTGTTTCTTTTTGCTTTGTCTATGAGATCAATAGGTATTAACAAACTCCTAAACAGTTTTCAAAATGCATAAACCACCAGTTAGCCAGATTTTGAAATCAAAGTGTTGTCATTTTTAAAAATTTTCCTTTGATTTATTTTTGAGTTAATGCAAGAAATTAGAAAGTGATTTCTATTTTGATATTTGATATTTTACCATATTTTAAAAAACTTTAATATTTATGTAAAAAAAGTCTTTTTTTAATGATTTTATACCTATATTTTTTCTAAAAAAATATAAAAAAACCTCCATTTTTTTCTACGAATTTGATTTTACTTCGCAGTTAACTTTCTTGGTGTTTTAAAGATAATTTAATATAAATTTATTGAAATATATGTTTTAAATTAATTTAGGCGTTAATGGGTTAAGCCATAAACATCTGTTACTATTTTGTATCAAATTACAGTATGCTAAAAAAATCGCCCGGTGGGTGTACGGAGAAAGTAGTCCAACAAGCAGGATAATAGAGAACGATCTTTATTCTCCGAATATTCCAGAAAACACGAAGCATAGGTAACAAGAAAAAACAGCACTTGTACAGATTAGCAATACAAGCAGACAGAACGCCTCCCCATACCCCCGTGCCTGATGCCATTACGGCAACTGAACCGGTTGGATGGACATGGGACTAGCAATTCACTAATAATAACGATAGCTCTCAGCTTCTAACTCGCACTACGAAGAAAACTCCAAAGAGAACATTATCTCGTTTGAGCACCTCCGCATTTATAGCTTTTCCGACAGAGTGTGACGTCAGATGGAATTCTGTAGAAAAATCCAGATATCTCTTCCTATGAAATAGAGCCATAATTTTTGAATTGTCTAGAATCTTCATTTTGTCGCCAAAGTCGGGTTATTGGCTACCATTCCATTACGAATCTCTGTAAATCCCTTTTTCCTACCATACGACTAACATGGCAGGAAAGCAACTATACAGATACGTAACACTGCTCCCCTCTTCAAGGATTGATGGACAACGATCGCTTGGCGAAGTATTGTCAATTATGGTCCTCACTCATGCCACAAAACCGAATTCAATTTGTTACCGAAGGATTTGGTAGCAGAAGTGCCAAGTGCCATTATGCTAAATCCTGTAATGTTGACAACAGTTTTGTATTTCTCTTATAATGAGTTTTTAACACGTAAGTACAGTTTCAAAAATCTAAGATGCATTTATAAATTTCCAGGTCTATATTAATAATATGCAGCATGAGCTTTAATTTATCTACAACTTTGAACTGAAATAACTTTTGAGTCGTTGCACAAAGTGCTACAAACATGGAAAAGGAATTTATGTGGATAATGTTTTCAAAGAGAGAATTTTCAGTGGTAACATAATGGGGTCTATTCGCGTGACGTAAAAGTAACATGACACGGCTACGCATATCATCTAAAGATGCATCCGGTGAGTCCCGCGAGATGCATCAACGCTTCCGCCGTGTGTTTGTTTACATTTTGTGCAGCCTTTCAGAGTTATAAAATATTTGAAATTTTTCGCAGTTGAATATTAATAGTTATGCAATTAAAAATATATTTAATCCCATATTTGTTATATTTTTATGTATATACGTTGTATTTATTTTTCTGTGGTAAAATAGTACTCACTTTTGCCGAAGCAGCATTAACCCTCTGACACTGAGCGAGGCGGTTCCGGTCCGGCGTTCAGACGATTTCTGCTAGTAAGGCTGCCGTGTACACGCAGAGCTCTCTAGAGGGCTTTGGTACACGCCATCTACAATTTCAGAACGTAATGTTATCCTATGGAGACTAATACTTACACCTTTTCTCGCTTTCTATCCCGTTTTTTTGGATGCAATCAAGTGAATTTGATAGAAGAAAAAAAAATGCATGCTTTGACATAGGGACTTTTTTCCCCTGTCAACTTAAAGTATTTTTAAATATTTTTCAAAAGTCGCTAAACTTCTATTTCGTGTTTTAAACATTTTTAGAAAATTTTCAAGCATAGGTAAAATAAAAGCAACTTAACAGAAACATTCGTTTTAAAGGCTTCTTTCCTATGCATATTTTAATTTAAAAAAAAAAATGTATAAAAGCTGCATTTTTTAAAAAGAATCTGAAAATAAATTTGCGATTTCCCCCACTTTCCAAAACTCCTCCTATTCGGCGGAAGGATACACATCTGAAGCTCCTCTCTCTCTTTTGGAGTGACAAAGACTGATTGAATTCTTATCTTTATTTTTTGTTTACTATCTCAGCTGTGCATTTCCGTGTGTGTTAGCTTGTTAACCAGGATCGATCTTACTAAATGCGGGGCCCAAATAGAAACATTTGGGATAACCCCGATATATTTAAGTTTTAATAAATAATATATAGGTAAATAAACAATATGATATTTTAATAAATAAAATAATATTTATTTTTAAAAATTTTAATAAGTTTAAAATACTTTTTTAAAACTTTACTTACTTAAAACTTAAATTTTATAAAAATTCAAGAAATGATAAATTTTTTATTGCTTTTCTGATTGCATGCATTATAGAGCAATTAAGTTCTCGAGGGAATTAAGAGCCGTATAAAGTTATTTATTCATAATCGCTGAGGAACACAAAGTTCGGACGTATTTAACTAATGAAAACACAGAAACCTATAAAGAAAATTACAATTTTTGACTTCTGAAACAGTCAGCCGGCTGCAAGAAAAAATTGGTTTGTAAACGAATTTAAAAGCGTGAAAAATTTTCTGGGGATAATATTTTGAAATCACAATTATACTCGATTTTAATTTCAATAAGTTTGAGTGCATTGCACTCTTGAGCGGGGCCCGTCCAATCGGCTAAAGCTCGTCCTGGTGTTAACATACAACACTTGCTACTAGTTATTTCTTTTAGATTATAAAAAATTTTTCTTGCTAAACTTTTTTTCATTATTATTGAGGAAAAATAGTTCACTTATTATTTTAGGACAAAGAACGAAATTGTCCAACTGTATGCTTAATAAATATAACAAATGCATTCGTATAATTTAACGAAAACTTTAAGCAATATTTCTCCATAGTGTAATACTGTCTTCCTGTTAATGTCAGCATTTCGAGTTTATTAAATGGTTTATTTCTTTTACTGTATTTAGTGCTGGGCGCAATCAAATGTAAGTATAAGTGAATATTTCAATTATTTAAAACATTCTTCATGGGTTCAGTGGCATAACTAGGGCGGGGGGGGGGCGTATGGGGCGGTTCGCCCCGGGAGGCACTTAGAAAGGGGTGACAAAATCAGACATGTAGGAAGACAGTTTTATAACAAAGAGTAGCGGCTCCAGTTCAATCATTGTATACATAAAAAAATATCTATTGTGATTAATCAATATTTTTCTCCTTTTTTCGGTAAATTACCAATGTATAAAACAAACATTGGTGGTGGACGTGCGATTTCGTAACCTATCTGCAGAGATCGAGGGCGTCAAATGACAAATTGCGTTATTATATAAAAAATTTCCCTGGAATATATATGTGAGATTCCGTTCAATTAAACAAAATGCCCACGGATGGGTTAGCTTTAAGGGGTAAGGAGATCGGATTTATGTCTAGGGGAATTAAGGGTTTTTATTACATTAAATTAAAAAAAATATATTACATAAAATAAATGAGGAGACTTCAAGTTAAATACAAAAAACATTTATTAAAGTACTATGGGGAGAATTTACAGGGGGAAAGATATATACACAGAAAGCTAACAGGAAAATTTACCGATTTACATGAAGTCATGTTTACTTGATGAGCTAGATTAAGGTGGGATAGAGGTTATTGGTTAGGATAATTATGGTATTAGAGATTTAAAGATTTAGAGAGCCATAAGGAAAGTAAGATGGGACATAGTTACCATAGTGGGGAGATCGGCGGCTTAACTGCGCCGACACTGATCTGATTTACATTGTTAGCAAAGAGGGTACGATGAGAGAGATATTAGTATGTCGGCTGCCTTTGGTGCGCTGCTCTGCTCTTAGCGTGCAGGCTAGTTTTGTTGGGAAAATAGAGGGCGCTACTCTGACGCGTCCTGAGCAGATCTCTAGCTCCATCTATCGCCAAAAAAATCATTAATCTAGCTCATTACAAACTAATTTGCGCAATGATTAAATTATTCTTTGAGGGTAATATCCTACATATATGTTTTATTTTGAAGTTTATTTAACTTGTAAAAGAAGGAAGCCATGTTGCAACTTCGCACCGAGTGGCAAAAGTTGCAGCTACGCCACTGCATTTCTATGTTTATTTATTTATTGTTACGTAGTACCAATTATAGTTTTTATTTTTATAAAAAAATCCTGTAGCAATTGTAGACACCACCCCCAAAAAATAAAATCAGAGAGTGTTTTTGGAGTAGTTCTCCAAACACTGTATATAACTTGTCATTATATAACTTACTATTTTTATAATTTAAGATTTTTTCTTTTAAATACTTTGTTTAGATTATCTTAACTTCTCTTGTAAATAAGTTGATATATCTGATTTCGGCATCAGTAATAACATGTTAAATTGTCGCATGATATTTAGCGCATTATCGGGTCAAGCAGAACTAAGAGCAAATATTTCAATTATTTAAGAAATTCTTCATAGATATGTTTATTTATACTGCATATGTAAAAGTTTTATTTTATGAAGAATTTAATTGATAGTCACCAAATTAGTTTCGCTTTTAGACGTAGATTTTATCGACGTAAGTTATATATGTTGTTTCAAATGAACCTGAATAGGATTCATCAGAATATATTTTTTTCATTCGCGGTTTCTTGTAAGCAGAAACTAAACTGTCCTCTGTAACTAATTTCCACATAAAAAATAAATTCACACGGAAAGATGATTAGAACTCGTGGTGCCATTTATTGCCTTTATTAGTTATCAGAAAATTTATTTTCGCTAGTAAACCACCAAAAGATTCTGCTTACCAAAGAAAAAACTATTTTAAGATATGGTTTAGTAGAAAAAAAACGTCCCTGAAAAGGTTAATTTAAGTAAAGAAAATAATTTAAAGAGAATAAGAGGTGAGAAAATTAATCTCTGTTTTCTCATACCCATATATTAACAAAATAAAATAATTCAGAAACAATCACATAATTAAAATTTTTTTTAAAAAATTCAAAAACCAGGTGAAGTTTAAATGAGCATAAGTAATGTTATTTTGCTACTGATTTTTTTTATACAGATGACTTGATATTCTTGGTTCTCTCGTCAAAGTCTTTTAAACTTGATGCTGAAATTGAATTTTTTGGATCCGGAATGATATAGACATTTTTTGTTACTTTTTGTCGTGTTATCGCTTGGTTTCTTTTAAATTGCTAATTAGTGAAGTTTTGTTATTTGATTTTCTTTCGTAGATGAATGAGCCCTTAAATCTACATGTTTTGAAACAATGCACAGTTTCCATTTCATTTAGGTATGTCCGGATCATTTTAATTTAGTTTTAGGCTATGAAATATAATGCATAATAAAATGTATCAACCACTCTTCAAATATAGGAATTATTTCAACAGCAAAAATATAGCACTCGAAAAATTGTCAGGAACAGCGTAAAATACAATTAGCTCTAAGAAATAGATATTAGAAAGATACCAAAATCCCTTTTTAGGTAAAAAGGTATTTTTCATGAAAAGAGGAGACATAGCCTACATGAAACATGATGAGGCGGAGGCGGCAAAAGCTTCAGCTGCGAATTTCGGTTCCTGGAATTGCAAGCCTTAGCAGAAAACGAGAAAGCTGTTAATCGACTATTTTTGAAAGAGGGATATTTCTTATGCTTTTGTTGCGACCAGATATCGATGAAGTGCACTTGTAGCATTGTGTGATCAATAGTAATTCTTCTACATTCTGACAATATTTGGCTGTGCGTACTTTTGACTCTCGTACATCACAAGAAATTAATTTCCTAAATATATGCTTGATGGAAAAAAAGGTATCTTGATTGAAGTAGTTTAATTGAATATAGATCTTAGAAGAAAAGGGACTAAAAATGTATAGAATGTTTTGTTTCTTCTACTTATAAAACTTAATCACCTGCAAAAATTTCACTTATTTAAGAGATTCTTTACAATATTGTTTAAGTTAAAGTAACGATTATACTTTTTATTACATGAAAATTCATTGATATTCAGTTTCTATGCTGAATAAATATATCGCTCAATAAATGAATACTACTTTTCTAATAAAAATATAATTTAGTTCGTTATGATTAGTTAAAAAGTATGTCCTTTTAGGACATACTGCTTTAGCGAGAAAATTTTATCGGATTATTTTTATATAGGTTGATTGGAAGAACTTTTCGAGATGAAGTAGAGCTAATTGAAGACTAAATGAATATAAGATATTAGATGAAATATTACCAAATTTGTATCTTTAAGTAGATCTCATTGAAGTAAAAGATTAATTAATTTGATGGAAATAATGCTTCAACTGTGATGGGACACTCAATTGTCGCATACTTTTAGTCATAGTTACTAGATGTTTACTAACATTAATCGTATTTTATAATTGCTCTTTTCAATTTTAATTAGCTAATTAATTAATGTAATTACACTTTGAATTCAGTCATTTTAAATTTCATATGTAAATCGTGTATAAAAATATTTACGTTAAATAATATCGAAATAACTTTAGAATGCATTGTATAAAAGAAGTGATTCGCTTTTTCTTAGCAAAATTATTTCGGATATATCTAATCAAATGTATTCTACACATCATTCAGCGAGTTATATATATCAAAATGATGATTTATTTCACTCTTAATATTGGTATATGGTTAAGTAAGAATGACAAAAGCAAGAAATGCAATAATTAAACTTCATATCAGTATAATAAACGCATCATTCCCTTTGCTTCGGCATTTTTATCTCGAAGGACTAAAATCTATTTGAAAACATTTTATCTCTCCTTTCTTTTATTCATTTTGAAGTTTTAGATGTATAAAGTCATATACAAAAGGGACATTTTTGAAAAATTATTCCATAAAGTATTTACTGAAGATTGCTAATGAATTCGGATCATTCTAAAACTTGTGTTCAGATTATTCCATAATTCAAAAAAGATTGAATTTGATTCTTTTTATTGGACCAATAATGACATATTAATACCTTTTCAAATTATTATTATTTTAGTAATTCAGATAATTGTGTAGTTCAAGAAATACTTCGAGAGTGCTTTTCTGAGAGTGCTCACACATAAACAAGTGTTATGAACCAAGTTCCTCGAGTTACATTTCGGAGTTATTTGTACGCTAGTAGTTAGGAAAGCAACTGGCAGTCTCCGTCGTTAAGGCTGCCGTGTACCTAAACGAAACACCAATGTCGATGAAAGCGCTCTCTTATGTTGGGGGTGAAGAGGCGTGTCTTAAGGTCTTAGATTGACAAGCCTTATCACAGTCTAGAAGCGAACTCCCCCAGTAGCACAGAAATATTATATAATATTTTCACAATGTTATACAATATTATGAACACCGAGGAACACCGAATACCGTAACAAAATATTGTATGTATGTATCAGTATTTCCAAGATGCTAAATTTTCACAAATAATATAAAAACAATATTTTTTATAAAAATCTTCATTTTAACTCAGGATATCACTCAATTGGAGGTTTTATTTCAAAAAACCCCACTGGAACAATTATTCTTTAAGATGCTGAATATTATATCATGCTAAACGATGCAATGCATGCAATATTTTAATTTCTATATTAATCGATGTTTATCAGTATTTTAAGGTGAAGTTATTCTTACAGTCGACAGATGGCAGCATGATGATTTTAACACTTGATAGCTGTGATGAGCATGATAACACTTTATTTATCAACGTTGAATCAGATGTCCGAAAAAATATTTTACAAAATGTTCGTTTGAATAATAATGTTTACGCAATCATTTTGTTTTACTGTATATAATAGGCGGGCCGGATTCAGCTAAGGAAGATACCCATAAAAAAGCTCTCACATATGGATTATCTATTCTTCTGTGAAAAAAATGAGTGTTATTCTCATCGTAAAAATATGCATGTGATTTATTGTTGCGAATCTTGTATTTGATTTTCAATCAATACTGAATAACTGCGTCTCGTAATACATTGAAAGAGAAATAAATAAATTTCAAAATTTATTTTAAAATCTTTCAAACATATTATTATAATTACTTTTAAACCTTATTGCCTTAATTTATTAAATTAGCAAACTTAGATATAAGAGCTAAAATTGCTTCCTCTTTGACTTCTAATTTCATTTTGAACTCGAAATTGTAACGATAAAAGGTAATTTAATTAAAAAGACTATTCGTATTAATTTTTAATGTACATGAAATTTCGTAGAGATCCGAACTCTGTACCTACATTTTATTATCATCATTTACGCTCTCTAATGCAAGTCTAGCTGGTCCAGTGGTAAAGTGCCGGTTTGGTATGCGGAAAGTCCCGGGCCCAAAGCTTACTGTAAGTAGATGTATTCAAAAAATAAAGTGTTACCCTGAAGTTCGGAGTTAAGTGATTAATATTTTTCCATGCTTCTAAAATGTATTTTAAAATATTCAGTATATTGCTATATTATACAATATTATGTAATATTATTCAGTATAGTACAATATTAT
>BGPR01033755.1:0-16821 GCA_013235015.1 Araneus ventricosus | reverse complement strand
CCACACTTCCTACTTTTTATTAATGATCTATATAAAGCAAGAATTGCCAAATCTCATTACAAACATCCAGGAAAAACAATAATTTACATGGCTATCAACTTTAAAAATCTAATTTACGACCAATTTAAATTCAATGCTGTGTTCAAAGAATTTACGGATCTTTTTCCAATCAAAAATATAGAAGTTAATAAATGTTTTAAACATGATACAAATATCGGTAGAAGAATCTTCAACTACAATTCTTTTTGTAAAGACGTTTTGACCAATAGAAATAACATTCAATGTCTTTGCAATAGAGAAGAATATAATAAATACATAGATCCCTTCCATAAACACATTTTAACCGGTAACCTAGACATTAGTGACAATAAAAACTGAGAGAACTAATGATAAAAGGTACAAAATTCCGTCCTATTTCCAAGATCTCAATTAATAACATTTTCAAAAATTTTTATATTGATTTGGATAACTTTTGCTTAAAACTTGCCACCAAATTCGATATACCAGTGCAATTCTTCACCGAATGGAAATGGTCAATATGCTTCAACTTTAAACAGTTCATAAAAAACAATCACAAAAGAGACAATCCTAATTTCGAAAAATATGACTACCGAAATATCAATTATAATATCAGGGCACTGTTAAAATCAATTCATTGTAACCCCTATTGAAAAAGCGGCCGGCAACTTTGCAATTATCTGCAAAATATTTTATCTCGAAATATTGGACAAGGAATTAAAATCATCAGAAACTTATAAACTCAATAAATCAAATATTATCACCATTAAGAAAGAATTTCCAGCTCCTAACAAACAAATTAACAGACATAATGCAAATAATAATCTACCATGTATTGTTATCAATCCAAAATTTAATAAACAACCATTAAAATTCAGATACATCACCTGCGGTACTAACACCTACATGAACAGACATGGAATCATTTTTTCAAAACATCTTAATATTATCCTATTTCATATTGATCAGGAACATTTTACATGGATTATCAGA
This sequence comes from Araneus ventricosus, assembly GCA_013235015.1. Classification (NCBI taxonomy): domain Eukaryota; kingdom Metazoa; phylum Arthropoda; class Arachnida; order Araneae; family Araneidae; genus Araneus; species Araneus ventricosus. The sequence goes on along the minus strand of BGPR01033755.1, from coordinate 15,810 downwards.
AACAATATCAAAGTAATTGAATTCCTTAATAATAAAAATATTGATGCGATAGAAACCTACGACCTTCTAGTAAATAAATTGCAAGAGGTATTAATGAACTATTTCTATGATCTAAAAAATCTTTTAAAATCCCACTAACTTTCTGGGAAGACCTAATCAAGTATTACATATTCAATGACTTTATCTTTAACAGAGAAAATATTTTCCTACAAATAAAAGGCATTTCAAAAGGAACAAATTTCTCATCCTTACTTGTCAATCTCTTTCATCATTTCTTCGAAAGGACTTTAGTTTTAAATTTCCTCTCTGCCTTCCGATTTATTGAAGATCTAATATTTTTTTTAATTTTCAAGACTTGAGCTCTATTAGCAATACCATCTACCCAGAACTCAAACTAATTAAAACCAGCAAGAATCAATCTCCAGCGATCTTCCTTGATTTATGTTTAGAAGACAAAAACGACTTAAAAATTTACATTCACGACAAAAGAAACGAATTGAAATTTAACGTCAATAAACTTATTTTTTGGAACTCTGATATCTCATCTAAAATCTACAAAAACACAATTACCAATCAACATATAAGAATCAACAAAATATGCAATAACACTAAGTTTGTTAAAAAGCAAATCGTGCACATAAGGAATAGCCACAACATTAATAAAATTTCCTCCTCACTTTACGAACCTCTGATTAAGGATTTAAGATGAAAGTAAAGGGTTTCTTATCACAGCGATGTCGACGCAAAGAATAATTTTAATAGTAGGGTCATTCAAGTCGATAAGGTCTGATATTTTACCTCGAAAACGCATCTTTTAGACATCTATGTTTTTCCATATGTTACTGTTTTTTCTAAGCTTTTTATCGTTATCTCTTTTCTATTTAATCTTCATCGTTCCCAACATACTAAAATTTTCTGGAAAAAGCTAATCGCGAAACTTGTAACTCGATATGCTGTTTACACCACTTCAACGCCGGTCTGCACTGTGGTTTTCCGCAAACACTGCCACATCAACATCCGTCCTTCTGGTATGTAAAATTTATTCTTACCTTGCTCTAATGTTACATCACATCGTACTTTTGGTTTTAATTTTTCAAAATTCTTGTCTCTGTGTTTGGTTTGATATTAGGGATACGAATCAGTGTTTTAGGCCTTACGGCGTAACTGAGTGGAAGTAAATGTCAAAATTTTTATATTTCAGCATTTCACATTAGCTTCTTCCCCTGAAGAAACGTTATCGTGCTTGAATTGCGTTTGTCATTTTACGATTTATGCTCTTTCATTATACGATTTATACTCTATCTACCACAGCGCTTTTAGAATGGCAGTTTTTAGCGCATTCATTAAGTATGTGATATATATTTTTTCCCATCTGATACGATTCGCATTTTATCTTTACTCGGATATAATTTCAATTCGTTTTTTTAATATTTTTTCGAATTTGGTTTGAAAGTTTGTTATTTTATTTTATTGTTTTTCTATTATTTTTTTCTTCTTTATATATATAGATATATATATGTAAAGTCTAAGTCTATATGTCTAAAGTCTTTCCGTTTTATTTGAAAATTAATTGAAATAGATTTTCATGACATTGATATATATAAATCTTGATATGTCTTGTTTACTTTGTTTCTGTATGATCATATAAAACAAGTTATATATATATATATATATATATATATATATATATATACAAAAACAGAAACAAATGCAAAAAGCAATTAAGAAATTAGTTTTTTAATCAAAATAAATACTTAAATTAAAGAAGTAATATTTCAGATGAAGTAAACTTAGGAAATGGACACAACACGATTATCAAAAATTCTAAAACAGATTTAAATATGATAAAAAACCTTCACAAATGAGATGAATGCGCTAATGCAGCAGTATAACCGAAAAGTGAGAAATATTAACAAAAGCAAACAAAACCATGTCATAAATAAAAACCAAAACAACAGAACAGGGAGCAGATAGCCAACGTCCGGGACGCGTCTAATCAGCGAGGGAAATCTCGAACGTGCGTATATATCAATGAATTCGGTGTTTTCTAATCACAAACTCTAGAAATAACGCAAAAAGAGAGTTTGTTTCCCCGGAACACCGAAGAAAAGTATAATTTGAAATAAGGAAACAAAGCTAAGAGATAAGAGTCCAATTGAAAAAGTAGAAATAGTAATAATAGAAATAAAAATAATAAAAATAATGAAAAAATCAGGTCCATTTGAAATAAAACATATGAAACCCAACCTCATAACCAACAAAGCAAAGCAAGAATGAAAAAAAAGGTGTCAAAACTCACCCAGTAGTCCACTAGAGAAGGGACAAAAGAAACAGACGCAAATGTACGCGGCACAAACCATCGTTTAAAAAGTGCTGACGTGGGCACGGCTGAGGTGGTTGACAGTTAATGAGTGGAGGAAATAATTTACAAGGAGTGGGAAATGAAGAGTCTTAGAAGCCTCTACTGTCCGTAAAGTCCCAGGCACATTTTACGAGTATCAGAAAGTAAACAATAGACAATTAACTAAAATGATATCGACTGTAAAAAAGAAAAGATCAGAGGCAAATAGAATAAAGGCAAAAATAGCAAAGATTTATTTCCTCTACAGAACGCTGTGGAATAAGGGTAAATAAAGAGAATCGGGAATTTCATTGGAGTTCAGATTGTTTTTGAAAAGTTCAATTTGTTTTTTCTTTGATTCTGAATTGTTACAAATATTTTTAATCCTTAGTAATTTATGTAATATTGTGTTTTTATAGATCTTAAAAGAGATATTAGAATTCCAAAAATTAAACCTATTAACATTAAATTTAAATTCATTTCTTTTGTCGTAAATGCTTATTTTTAATTCGTTATGACTGTCAATATCAAGATCAAGAAAAATAGCTTTAATATAGTTATCGTTAGTTTTTGTTAATTTTAGTTCCTCGGGATAAATATTCCTACTAACTGAAGAGAAATCTTTAAAATTAAAAACCAGGATGTCATCTATATATCTAAAAGCTGAATTTAGACTTAAAACAGTATCTTTTTCGTAAAAATGAAGAAATAGATTTGCAATTAAAGAAGAAAAACAAAAACCTTGTGGAATTCCTTTAATCTGTAAGAAAATATTTGCGCCATTCGAGATGAAATTATTGAAGACGCATAAATGAATTATGTCTAGCCAATACGCTTCTGTTCATTCTAACAAGTTTTTGAAGTCATAATAATAATGCATTAAAACCTCTTTTAATTTGTTAAGTGGGATGCTAGTGAACAAGTCCTGAAAGTCATATGTCTCGATTTGAGTAACTTCATTGTTATTTCTAAAGTCAATCACTTTAGTATTATATATATATATATATATATATATATCCTTTCAATAATTCGTTTTTTTGACAACGTTCTTGTTGTTTATTCTTTCCATACACGTGATTTTTTTTGGTTGTTTCGGTTTTTCAGGGAAGAAAACCGTTTTCAGCATTTTAGCTTAAATTTGTGTGGAAAACACCAAAAAATAATTTTTTACACGCTCGCATGGAATTTCCCTATTGAAAACTCATTCGCTATATTAGCGTTTTGTTTATTATTTGATTGTTCTCACTTTTGATAAAATAGTTTTGTACATATTTTTTTTAAATTTATATATTGGCATAAAATATATTAAGTGTAATATTGTACTTTCAACATAAGATAGTGAAGATTTGTCAAATCTTGATGTTAAGGAAAGGAATATAAATCAGGAAAATTTATTAGAGTCTTATAGACAAGTTATGAGAGATGTTTTTTGTGATGTGATTTTAATGAAAAAGAGTATAAGTATGATAATACAATAAAAATACTAGAATATAACCAAAAAATAAAGAAAAATTTGAATAATTTAAAATTGAAAATTCAAAAACTATTGAAATTTGTATTACGGAATGGAGCGAAAATGCTTCAACCTCTGAAAAGATACAAAATTATACTTGAATATGAACAAAAATAGCTAAAACAAAAAGAAAATATTCACAGAAAAAACATAAAAATAAACACAATGCATCTGGTACGCGCAAACGCAGCAGCTTCCCGGAATGCAATGGCAATAATGCAATATTAACTAACAGAATAAAAATCCTATTATAGGACAAAAACAAGGCGGTAATAGATACAAAAACACAATCAAAATTAATAAAACGAAGAATCCGGCAAGGAACGTTTTTTAAGTTGGAACGTTTTTTAGGATTGTAAATTTCAGAACTGGGATAATTTTCGGTAGAGAAAACGACTAAAAAAGACAAGAACAAGGTCCCGGGGATTGAAAGAAAAAATGAAAAATCTTTCCACAAAATACTATAAATGCCTTTGTAACAAAAAAATCAGAGAAAGAAAAGACAGGAAACCTTACCTTCTCCCTCGTGAATAATAACATTGACGTAAACGCAGTCGATTCGAAAAATGGCGCCAAAATATATGTAGAAACAAAGGGAACAGATCTTATGCCAGAGAACCTAGTTCCATATATTAAGAAAAACCCAAATGAAATTAAAGATCCCAAAGTCAATTAAAAATTCACCAGCCATTTTTTAATTCGTGTTTCATAGTTCGAGAAATTCATAGAAAAACCATTGAATTTTAAATTATTAAATTATCTATAGCTATGACATAAGCGGTACAGTTATTGCAAATTCTTTTAATTCTGTTAATTTGAGTATTGACTGTACTTTTTTATAATTTTGTAATTAAGATTAGTTTGAAAATCACATAATGTTATTGCCTTGAAATTCAAGTCATTTCTTTTGTCATACACATCAACCGAAACTTCTAAATCTAAAATTTCAAATATTAATATTATTATTATTTTATTTTAGCTCTGTCGGATAGCTATTAACTAAAGAATCAATGTCATTATAATTAAATACTGTGAAGACATTAATGTGCCGAAAACCAAAAATAAGCTTATCTTTAATAAAATATCTTTGAAAGGTATGATGTAAAACATTAGCCAATACACTAGAAAAGAAACTATGCCTAGGCATGCCACGAGAATGTGCGTACTAGTCAATTCCATTGAAGAGATAATTGCACCTTGCAGAGTTCGAGCCATTTATTTTGATCGATAATATCAGAATTGAGGTACAAATCGTATAAATTTAAGTAAGCTTCAATTAATTTTTTTTAGGCGCACAGTGACGAAATATGCCAAAAAGCTGGCCAAAAAGGTATTTTAAAAACTTATTGATAAAGTCGTGAAACTTAATTATATTAATAGTTGTTACATTACAGCAATGTCATTTTATGGAAATATTTGCATAGTGAAAAAAGTACCTTCTAAAAAGGAAAATGCTGAAATAGATAAGCTGCAGAAAACATGTTAAATGGCGCTATAATCGTACTGAGTGAGTAGCACACCAAAGGTAAGAGCTTAAGATCATATCAGGAAAAACACTGTTTATTAACAATTAGCACTCGTGACATGATTACGGAACAATTATTCAACATAATCTTCTTTGAAATAAAAACCACGTGTTTGCATAAATGAGCAAAAAGTACTATTCAAAACGTTCAATATGATACTTATTAGATAAACAATTATCTTGACTGCAGTCAAAGAAAGCAAATCTTACCGAAGCATGCTTCACCAGAAAGATGAGGATGAAATTTTTAACTCGTTATACTCTGAAATGAGATTTCTATATATCTCAATCTGATCAAGGATAGTAACGTGTGATTAACGAGTCATCACTATTCTGTGTCTTTAAAAACACATTGTACAAAAACGTTCACTCTATTTAGCAGCATGAGACATAGATCTTGAGAGAAAAAACAACACCACATAAGCAGGAATCAAAAGGCGACATCATCATATTAGCATTCTTTTTTCGAACACACAGGCCTCACAAAAACATCCCTTTAACTCTGTTGCCACTCATTTTCTTCTTTTTAAAACCTGTTCTGCTGTTGGTCTAACTATAACATTGTACTGTGAACTGTCTGTCCAACTATAGCACACACTGTCCTGTTCACATTCCTCACCCCGCCGAAGAACAGAGTTTAAAGAAGAACTTCAAAATAATCATAAAAGTTGCAAATGCAACACAGAACATATTTCTGTAAATGAATGCCATCTGTTACTCCCTGTATGCATGCAGCAATTTCATTTTAATGACTGCAGAAAGAAAAAGTTTTAGATTAAATTTCAAAATCCAATTTTACACTATATTCTGAGAAAGAATTTCATAAATCCAACCAAGACAACCATAATAACCCTCAAACCATGGGATATTATAAAATCTTCACCAGTGCATAATGGGGAACTTCAGCATTTTTTGAAAACACGTGAAAGCCATCCGTATTTGTAAAAAAATCATTCTAATTTCAAATATGCAAGTGAAATTTTACATAAAAATTTATTTATTTAAATATTGAATAGCGAAAGATGCACTGAAATAGCAGGGATCATAATGCAAACCGAAACGCACTCTCATTGGCCGATTAGATTTTGACGTCACAGTTGCCTTCCTTTTCTAATTCTCTGGCTCGCTCTTTCGCTAATTTTGTGACCTGCTTTGAATCAAGGCATTTGTACCATCTAACATTTTAGAAGTGAAGTTTTTAGCTTTTCTGCTATTCAACGTTCAATTTCACAATGGATATTTGCCAAGGATTGATTCTACAATGATGGGAATGTATTTCAAGAAAAATTCCGATTTTATGACGGCTGAGATGAAAGGAATAAAAGCACAACGGCAAGATTTCTCCTTTTTTTTGTCTTATAATCCTTCTTAATGAAATAACATAAAACAAAAAATAAAATAAAATGCTGAACTTAGATACAAAAAAAGCCCTGTTATAACTCAGAATCCAAACACTATCCCATGGTGTTTATACTAATTTTTTACAGATTAGTATACACACCATGACACAGAGTGTTTAAAGTAGACAGAGTGTTTAAATAATAAAAAAAACATAAAGAACAGAACCGATGAAACAAAATTAATTCTAGCTTAACTTCTTTTTAATGTTAACCGAATTCGGCATGAAAAAAGATAGGAAATCTTTAAACTGCCATAAAAAAAATCCGCTGAAAATGAAGAAATAAAAATAAATTAATTCTGGTAATGCTATTAAATCATCACTATCCCCGTGTGAATGAATCAGCATATATGAAAAAAGCAGGAAACCGCTAAAGACCATCTACGTTTTCATGTATGTGTCCGCGCTTAACTTTTCATGTGAAAAAATAAAAATAAACTTTTAACAAATTACACAAAACCGTGGTTTGAAAAGTATAAAATAATTTTCTTTTTAAAATCGGTGCCAAAATAGAAACAATATTAAATCTGTTTATGAACCTTAATCAACAATAGAACCTTAAAACTACACGTGGCTACCACGTAATCTTTCAATACGAGCTCATATAGGTACTTATGCGTTTAACCTCATCTTATACTTATATCAAAAACAGAACAAATATGAAATTCAAGGCTCTTCTTTACAGTACTTCCTGATATTGTTATGGGGTATCAATGGTTTCTTAAAATGTAAATTCCATGTAATCGAAAAAGGGGGGTAATAGAGGGAAAAGCAAATTAAATTTAACTATTTGCTTTAAAATATCTATTTCTTTTTTCCTGCTAACCTCACCTTATACTTTTTAACTAACCTTTTAAAGACTAATTTTGATTTTAATGCATTCATTTAATATAAAGTATTTAATTTGCATAAAAAATTAATTCGGCGAATTATTTTGTTGAACTACAAATGAAAACAAATTTCATTATCAAAAGTTACGTGAATTTAAACTAATTTTTAAGATATTCTTATTAATTTTCAATAGTACTCTAATTTTTAAAAAAAAATATGTGAAAAACATTCGAATATCCATTGAAAAAATTTATGAAATAAAATAACAAGAGCAAATTAAAAACAAATGTTAAAGAAGGTGGGAGCTTCTATGTTTTTGCCTATAAAAAACATAAATTCCATGTAATGAAACGGTACAAAACTAATTAAATTTAACTATTTGCGTTAAAATATTTTTTGTCGTTAACCTGACCTTATACTTCTTTTAAAAACAAAAAAGATATCGAATTCTGAATTTACTATGCTTCATGATATACAATTTTAATAGATATAATATAGATTTATAACTCACATCAAAATGATCTCCACAGACATGACGAATGCTGCTTGCTGATAATTCCGGATTAAGCTTTGGATCTCTCTTCATCGCTTTACACGAATTTTTGCGAATAACATAATTTCTTGGCACATCGATAAATAATTTATCGGGTGCCGTTACCGTTGTATTACTACATTTAGGAACAATACAATAAGTGTATCTTGCCAACATTATTTTATCTGATGCGTTAGTTGGAAAATATAGAAAAAAAGAGAATGTCTAGAGAGAGCGAACGGAAAGGAAGCGTGTGTCTCCCCTATCAGGCAACTGTGACGTCAGACCCATTTCGCGCCAAAATGGATAGTTTTCGCGAGTTTTCTGAGAGGCGAAATTTGATTGCAAATTTTTAAAAAATCTGTCCAGAATTATTTTTGATGTTATTATTCTTTTCTAAGGATTTTAAATCGATTTAAAAAAAAATAAAAAAAATGCTGAAGTTCCCCATTGTACATGACATATCATCAATACTCTTTGAAACATTTTCAAAAATAGTGATATCAGTAATTACAATTTTTTGAATACTTGGAAAAGCAAATAATTAACGTCTCATAAACATAATGTCAGGTTGTGTCTCATTTTCACTCTACTCTATATATCGCAGTGCTATTTCTAGCGCATTTGCAGCTTCAGAATGAGAAACGGGAACATTTTTTGGTTCATCAGTTTCTTCTATATCAGAGTCATCTTGTGGCTTATTCTGAACTAAAGAGATGATTTCTTCATCTGTATATAACTGATTGGCTTCAGTATCAGAAGACAACCACTCAGTTACAATGTGTTCAGTTGCGTCTTCACAACCCGTGATACATTTAATAAGCCGAAGAATTTCAATTTTGTTTGCTTCTCTCTGTTCAACTTTGTTAGAATCAGTTAAATTTGGCCATAACTTCTTCCACGACTTTACTAAACAATTTTGTGTAACATTGTCCCATGACTCCGATACCCAGTTAATTACATCTTTTATTGTGACATTCTTTATAAGTTGTAGTACAGAGTCAGAACTACCATCGGTTTCAATCAGTTTTCGAAGAAGCATCTTCCTGTAGCTGCATTTTACATTTTGTAACACTCCTTGGTCCAATAGGCTGTAATAAAGCTGTTACATTAGGAGGTAGAAAAACTGCTTTAATAGTTCCTCAACACAATGATGTTGCTGCTAAATGACATGGAGCATTATTCAGGATTAGTAAATCACGGTTTGGCAAACTGTTCTTTTTATTAAATTTTTCAACTGCTGGAACAAACTGCTTTTCGAACCATTCTTTAAAAAGTTGGGCGGTCATCCAAGATTTTTTCTGGTTCCTGTAAAATACAAGAATTGAATTCATTTCACATTTTTTAATGCTTTAGGGTTCTTTGATGTTCCTATAAACATGAGCGGTAATTTATTATTACCTGTTGCATTAGAGCATGCTAACACTGACACTCATTCTTTACTCATTTTAAAGCCTGAAGTACAAGACCTGTCTTGGCAATAAGGCATTTTAGTGGCAGCGCTTTCTAAATTCTAGGCCACTTTTCATCACAGTAGTACACTTGCTGTGGTAACAATTTCTTTACTGAAATCAAAAACAACTGATTTCTTTCTCAAGAATTCTGTAGTTGCTTTCATGTAATCAGAGGATAATTTTTTTCCTGTTATGTACAACTGGCGAACTCCATGTCTTTTTTTCCAACTATCTAACTATTCGTTACTTGCATCCATTAAAGTGTTTAGATGATGTGCCTTTTCTTGGATAAGTAGACCACTTATCGCATCCTTTTCTGTCGCTCTTGTGAAACCGAAGGTAAAGAGTTTCATCAATATTTTCATAATGTGGCACTTTCAATGTTTTACGTTTTTCAAGCGTCCTTTCCGATGTCGTTGTTAAACTAAATTGTTCAATTTTGCTGCAATTCTTTTTGAATCACAAATTGTTTCTTTGCCGATGTCAAAAATTCAGCAGCTAATTTCGTGGCTGATTCGCATTTTCTAAACCTGCCAGCACATCTAATTTGACTTTTAGTGAGAATACACTAGGTTTCCATTTATTTGATATAAAATATGAAATAAAATTAAATAATAAACTTAACGCGATCCACACAAAAACAAGTGATTTCGAATTTACAGAAGAGAATGACGTGTCAGGAAGAAACGTGTTCGTACGAGAATGAGCTAGCAGAAAGTGGATGATTCATTTCTCTGAAAAATAGGGGTTGAACCAATGGAGATTGCACGTGGAGGGAACAAAAAAAATCTATTCTTTAACCTCCGCCGTCATGGCTCACTAGTTTCACGGAATGAATCTGTACTTGAGTTCGACATAAGATAAGGTCACTTCATACAGGAACACATCCATTATTTTAATGAAAAGGGGAGATATATTATCTTTCCATTGCTTTTGAGTAAAAGAATTCAAGAGATAGTAGTACTGAGTACATATAACTTACATTTTGTTTAGCACACATCTTTTTATTTTCTATTTTTATCGGAATTTCGTAGGCACCGGTTCCAATAACTCAAAAACAGTCAAGACAAAATGTCAAAAATAGACAAAAACCAAAAATAAATAAAAAAACCAAAATAAAATTGAGAAATATCATAGCGAGCCGCTCGTCAGGAAGCTCGCTCATGATATTAATTTGTGCTTTTTTCTGCTAACGACAAACGAAATCCGTTAAAAATTGCCGTCATCCCCTCTAAAAGCACAAGGCAAATAAAAATGGAAGAATTCTTGGATAAAAAATAAATACATTTAAGAAGATTTAAAAAGAATCAAAAACAAAAAAATCCGAATACAAATACAAAAAATTCGAATACAAAAAAAATAAAACCAAGAATAAAAAAAATAAAAACATCCGTATACATAAAAATAATAAAATAAAAGCGAAATACGCTTACCATGGCGAGGAAAAAGCTACCGTGACCACGGGGAGAATGAACGCCAAACCAGTTATTGCTGTTGCCAAACAGAGGAAAAGGAAGATAAGGAGAAAGAGGCTTTGTCAGTAGCTCCGTAATCACTGCTTGAGATATCGTCGCACAAAGTTTTCGGGAATACCATTATTAAAAAGTTGATCATACAAAAGCTTTAATTGTCTGGATTTTGAAATTTCGTTCGAACAAATAGATCTAATGCGAGAAAATTGAGAGAGAATAATGTTTCCATAAATCTTAATAGAAATATTAGAAGACCAATATGAAAGTCGGTTGACACAAAAATTAAAATCTATTCTTTTGTCAAAAATATCGATACAAAAGTTATTATCAACAAGTTTAATATCCAGATCTAAAAAATCCGCTTCAAACTGATTGCAGTTTGTTTGTTTAAGAAGCAAGGCTGAAGTATAAATATTTTGCCACGTAATATTAAATGATCCATGATTAAAAACAATAAGATCATCTACGAATCTGAAAGCCTGAGGATGAAGAAGTAAATAATTCTTCTCAAAATAATGAAGGAAGAGGTTAGCTGTAATAGAAGAAAATGAAGATCCTTGAGGAATGCCATGTGATTGGAGAAAAATACTTTCCCCATTGTAAATAAAATTATTAAATATGCAAAAATTACATAATTAATCCCAATACTCAAAAGAAATATTGAGAATATTTTTATAATAAAAAAAGTATGAGTTAAGCACCTCTCGAAGAGTGGCTAAAGGAATGCTTGTAAAAAGATCTTTGAAGTCAAAAGTCTCAATAGAAGAAATACTGTTCTTATTATTGTGAATGAAATCAATAACCGGTTTATTATTGTTAATAATCCAAGTGAAACCTTCTGAACAAATGACATTCAGTAATTTTTTTTAACAGATTAAAGAAAATGTAACCAGGTTGCTTCATGTATGAAGAAGTTTCACAAGTGATAAAACGATAAGAAATAGGATATTTATGAAATTTTGGATTAATAGTAATATAAGGAAAGCAAAATTTAAATTTCTTAATTTTGAAGAATTTATAGAAAGCAAGAATTTTTTTGGATATTGTACTCATATTAAAATTGGACTTTTTGTATGTTGCTGAATTTTGAAGTTCCTTATCCAGAAGATTATAGTAATGCTGTTTGAAAATAAAAGCATAGTTATTGGAAGCTTTGTCGATAGGAGTGATGATGAATTTACTTTTTAAGTCTTCAATAGCAATTTTAATATTAGAAAAGCTAAAAGGATCAAAACATTCGGAATTATTATAATGGAAGGAGAAAGACTTTTTCAAAAGGTAATAAAGATTCCATTTCCTTTCAATGAAAAATTCAATGGGGATAGAAAAAGCATTAGAAGTTTTTAAACAGAAATCATCAATATTATTCAGTAATTTATGCAGTATGGAAGGAAGAGAAACACGAAAAATCGGTCTGAATTTTGGACCTTTCAACATGATACTTTTAAGATCTGTATTCTCTACAATGTCTAGATTACCAGTAACAATATGGCCAGAATCTTTGTCAATAAATGAGAAAAGGAGTCTTTATCACAAAAACAATTAGCTGTTTTTTTAAGATTTACAATGTCAGAAGAGGCATTATTGTAATTGAAGATTTTTCTGCCAAAAGGAACATTATATTTAAAAGTTTTTTGTAAACTAATGTTTTTAATGGGAAAAAATTGCTGTGCATAATTGAAAATGGATGGGAAAGGAATCTTGTCAAAAGTAGGATGCTGGAAATTAAAAATGAAATGCAACTTTTTAGTAGGATCCTTAATAGGAATTTTTGACAATCGCTGTTTCAAAAGATCTAAAATGAGAGTTTTGAAATGTAAGTTATTGGACTTAAATGAACCAAAGTTTGAAAATAAATCAAGAAGCGAGCTAGATCTTAAAGAGAAAACAAAATTCTTGACAGGAGCCCACAGATAAGAGTTTGCAAAAGAAAGTTCTAATGCCTCAAGTTCACTTAAAAGGTCAGAAACTGATTTCGAAGGACTTTTCTTAATCCTTTTTCCTCTGCAACCTCTAGAAGTCTTATGATGTGTATTATGAAAAAGCTTAAATGTACAGGAATTGTCTGGAGAAATCTGCGTGCTATTAAAAAGGTCATTAAGACCGTATGGAATAATTGTTTTGTATTGGAGCATAAAAAGGTTTTCTTTTGAAAGGCGATTGTTTTTATCAGGAACGATATCCAAAATTTTAATAGAAATATTATCAAAACTATGACGCTTAAAGTGCTCAAATTCGGCATTAAAAGAAGAATGTGATAAATATTTTTTTTATATCATGCCTGTGTTGGTTAATTCTAATATTGATAGTAATGCTAGTCTGACTCACATATTTCATATCACAAATGGTACATTTCAAAAGATAAATACAGTTGTAGATTTTGCAACCAGGAATAAAAGTATCATCATTGCGAACTTGATCAATATCAAGCTTAGGGCAAGTAAGACATCGCCTATTAGAACATTTTTTGAAAAAAATCTCTATGTTTTGTCCCCTAGAAGACGGTAAGTAAGAAATTTCCTGTCACAGAGATCATGAGCAAAATCTTTGCAAAACATGGGGTAATTGTCTGACGATGTAAATCTATCCCCCAGAGTAGAAAGACACCGAGCACTGCGCGTTGAGTTTATATATATATGTAATAATCTCACGTAATTTTACTTTAAATTCTAATATTATATATTTAAGATCTTAATTATTGTACAATACTAATGTATTCTATAATCACTTTTCTTAAACTCCAGTTTCGCTTCATTTCTTTTGCTGGACGTATATTAAATCACACGTTTTGGCATATTTATTACTAAAGCAATATTTTAATCGCTTTCACGCTCACAGAAAACTCGGTGTCCATCGATTCTCCAAATGTTCCAGTCCTATGCCCGTATCACCTGCCATAGTCTGCCCAAAGGTCTTCGCTTCTAAGTGTTGTTATAGTGATGGCCTCTCCTCATGTTCTTAGTGTTACTCTGCTGTCGCTTCCCGATCTACAAACCTCTACGTCATATCTATGATGTTTTTGCCCATTACAAGTCCTTTTGCACGATTCGCAAAAAAGTGTTGTAGCATCATTGGAAACCGCGCGAAATGATCTTCCTGGTCTTGTGTTGTCGCTAATTCAACGCAGGTCATTAGCGACAAATGTGCTTAAGAAGAAGAAGAAGCAATAATATAAATATTTATGAAATTGTCGTGTAAATTTTGCTTTAATTACTTTATTACAAACAAAATTTGTATAGATGCATGATCATTATCAATCTTAACATGAGTACATGCAAGAGAATTTAGTAAACCGCGTTGTGTTCAAAATATTTGATCAATAACCCCAGGTAAACATTACACAGACATAAATTAATAAGTAGCACCAGACCTGGATAACCTGTTAGGATACAGTGCGGAATAAAATATAAACATGGACAAATGACAGAGACTGTAAAGATAAATTAACTGCAGTTTATTTAAGAATTTTGAAATAAAAGTATTTTGTGGAGCATGACATGTTACAAGGGAGCACATATACTGATATTCTGGATTAAAACACACATATTTGATGGATCAAAACTCACATTGCAGGTTGATTGGTGTTGGGGCCCCCTAACAAGTGTAAAACACGACACAAGCAATGCATTGAACAAAATAGTCACTCAATATATATGTTGACACATGAGCAAGATAATGCAATACAGAAGATACAATAAAACATGTGGATCATTTGCTGAAGCTACAAATGTTAGACCGTATGAAAAGTCTTCCTTCAGAAATTAAACATTGTGTCTAAACAATATTTCTTAGTATTGTCACTATTTGCAACATAATCCTTTAAGTAAACTATCTACCCTAAAAATGTTTTGTTAAAGCATGAGCTGAAGTACTAATCAGCTTAACTCTCACTTGTTTTTACAAAAATGAAACCTGAAAGCATGAGTATAGATTAATGTTAACAATTAAAATAGCAAGCAATTTCTACTAGCCTTTTTATTTTAAATTCCTACTACTCATATTAATAACACCTCCTAACTTTTCACATTAAAACTGGATATGACACTTACAACAATAAAAACTTAATCTTCTCTATTATTATTTCAATATCTTTCTAATTACACATTACCCCCCAAACTTTGGAACATTAATGTTTTCACATAATTTCTACAAAAAACAAATATTTAATCTGCTCTCCCATTTTATCATTGTCTTTCATATGCATGCTATCTGCACATCACTTTGAGTTTTATCATTAAGGCCGAAACCATTTTACCTTCACCTTAAATGAAGTTTTAAAATTCAAAAACAAAACGCAAAAAAAGATTTCACTTAGGTCTATTTCAAGTGTTGGACGTTTGGGCTTGATCCAGGGACACGCACAAGGAACATTGACAGCCAGGGTGGGAGTCTCAGTTGGCGCTGATTCTAAAGTTCATATCACTGTTACGTCTATCCTCTCACGAGCATCTTTCCAGTCCTAAGCATTCTGATGATTCAGCACCAAGAGGCTCTAAACAGTCTGTTGGGTAGCTCTCCACTGGTGTTACACGGAGTTAACAGGCTCATCGGATTTGGCATGGGCTCGTTGCTGGGTTCCAGCTCCTCAAAAATCGATCAGACATCTTCATGGTTGTCCTGCAAACGGATCAAAGTCGTCGCTGGTGCATAGTCATCTGCCTCTCCAGAATCAGCGGGGGAAGTGCTTGTTCGTTCTCAGCTCAGTTGCATCATAAATCACCGCCGATAATTAGGAGCACCTCC
>BGPR01033754.1:0-16822 GCA_013235015.1 Araneus ventricosus | reverse complement strand
ACTGTCTTGTAAATATTTGCATAATCAAGACTAAGAATAACTTAGAATGAACTGTCGGAAAGCTTCTTTCAGTGGAAATTTGAAGAAAAGAACCCCGTTATCTTGATAATAAGCCGGGCCGGCCCGAGGGGGGGGGTGCGAACGGTGCGACCGCACAAGGCCACGCGCTTTTGAAAGGCCCCGCACCGCTGACGGATTTTGCAAAATTCATTAAATTGTTTTTAATCCTTCTTCAAAGTTCTTTCAATCATCGTTTATGTAAAAAAAGGCATAAAATATTAATAATTTTTCTAAAAAGAATTAGATAAAAAAAAAAATTGCAATATGATTTTGAAAATTTCTTCCAAAGATCCTTTGAAAAGGTAATTGGTGGATCTTGTGGTTAAGAATCCAACAATTTCCTTTGCTACCTGGAAGTCCACGTGTTTCCGATTTTTGGGCAGAGTAAAAGGTAAAAAGCGATAACATTGTGCAGTCCTAAAGCTGGTTCGATTGCTCCAGGCATTGTATGGTCACTTTTTTTTGGTGCAGGGGGCACCCCAAAGTGGATGTCAGTCATTTGAAGATAAATTTCAGGTGATAACATTCAATGCATTCCTTGTTCCCGAGACTATTACTTTCAGGGTAAGGAAGGCCATTAGGGGACCACATCTGTCCCCCTAATGGCTAACAGATGGTCTTCCCCAGGGAAACTTAAAGAAACCTCTCTAAACCAGGGGTTCCCAACCGTTTTTCTCTCGTACACCTGGATTAATATTTCCATTCTCGCGTACCCCTATTGTCATATCTCCCCTTCTCCAACCATTCACTTATGCAAAGAAGCTTTTATCAATAATTTTAAGGGCTTAAGCAAGCTTAAGAGTCAAAAGACTTGAATTAATAAAATCTGCAGGACTTATTTTTGGTTTTGCATTTTATTAAATTTTTACAATAGTACTGGTTATCAATAGTATTCTTATGTTAATCACTTATGATTTCTTGTGTCTGTCATTACCGACTTTGAGTTCACGTACCAGCAAATGCGTACAACAGGTTGTGAACCTCTGCTCTTCGAGGATGTTTTTTCTGCTTATCTAGCTCTAAATTGATCACATCTGTTACCCTTGTATTCAGCAGGACTACTAAGAGATACGACCGGAAAAAAATCATAAAGAAAAACGATATTTTGAACGAAAAAATACTTTGCGTTCAGAACTGAATTTTGGCAGCGCTTTTAGTTAAACTTCACACACCGAGCGACGCGGTCTAAAAATTTCCCCTTAAAAGCGACGAAGACCGGTCTGAGGCGGGTGGCTTCTTTTGAGAGGAGATGAGGTTCCGAGATACGCGCGGTTGGGGATCCAATCATCATTGCCATTCACAACTCATTATCGTGCGCCTTAAGGGAAGGATATAGCAGGTATGGGGGGAATGACCACAGAGGCTGGAAGAGTCATTTTCATGTCGTATCCTCCCAAAAAGATCCGGTTTTAAAGGGACTAGGAGATAAAAGTTGCCTCGGATTACAGAGAAACTAAAAAAAAAACTTAAAAATTAACTATTCAGTTTTTCTTCAGTAATAAAAAATATAATGGTGCAGAGCCACCTATTACCGATATTGTAACTATTTTTTCTCTGTAATTTCTTTTTGCAGAGGGCAACACTTGCATTACATGAAAGCAAACTTTTGTTTCATTTGCAGCCATAGAACCAGCTCTGAATAGGCAAATTTCAATTATGTATAAACTCTGTATATTACAATAAATATAAATTTTTATGGACACCCTGTATAAATTATTTAATAAATATGAATTTTTAGTTTATATTATAATACAAAATTTATAAACAATTTTATATTATATGAAATTAAATATAAAGTCGGAACTGCTTTAAAATGTACACGAGCGTTATGGTCTCTGTACATAAGCAACTCCTGGCTGTTACTGAACCATGTGTCACTAGTAAGTTCATTCATGAAAATAAATGGCATTGTCACAAATATTTTAACCACTCAGTGAATATACATATAGTATTTTTTCAATCTTCACAAAAAATTTTAAGAAAGCTTCTTACACGAAAATCTTGAACTTCAATCTATGATGCATCACAAAATAACAGAAACAATCACTATTTGTGTATAGGAACAAAGCTAAGCAATTTCTTAATTCTTTTGTAAATACAGGACGATTCAAAATTCAACGACCAAACTGTTAAAGGAGTTCATTCAAAATCCAGGAGATCCGACTCAACTTTACGGTTTTGGAGTGCAGGTTGTCTCATATGCCATCTACTGCTAGCTATCAGAACTACATTCATAATGTTCATGTCAATACCGTCAAGAAAAACATTCAATTTACGAAGACATAAGAGTGATTAAAGTAGTACAGAAGAACCCCGCTAATCCGAAGTTCCGGTTAATCCGAACCGATTTCATTTTCGAAAACTATATGCAATTGAAACGATTACCTGAAAAGATTTAAATATACATACTATAAACAAAAAAAGGACTTTTTCAGCATGCATAATTTTGTACACATTGAAGAAACCCATGCAATTCGCCGTAAGATAAGGTCACTTCATACAGGAGCACCTCCATTATTCTAATGAAAAGGGGAGACATGTTCTCTTTCTATTGCTTTTAAATTAAAGAATTCAAGAGATAGTAATACTGAGAACTTATAACTTGCATCTTTTTTAGCACACGTCTTTCTTTTCTATTTTTATCGGAATTTCGGGTAATCCGAATATTTTTTAATCCGAACAGGCACCGATCCCAATTAGTTCGGATTAGCGGGGTTCTACTGTACTTTTCAGTACCGTCGGGATATCAAGGGTTAAGACCATAAACGATACGACATATTTAAAGACAAAAATCACTTCGACACGCTTAAAGTTCAATCTGTAATAGAGTCAATGTAAAAATTAACTGCATAGAATTTCAGCAAACATTTTGAACTTCGATGCAAGAATCAGACTAGTTGCCGTATGCAGAAGTGTTTAATAACTTCCAACATAAATTGCGAATTTCACGGTTTTCAATTTTGCACCCTAAAAAACATTGTTTATCTAAGCTTCGATTCCAATCTTTTCTGTCACGAATTATTCCCACTATTCTAAACACTTATCTTGAAAAAGAATATCGAGGCCTTTCTAGGAAGGTGCCAATTTTTCTCTTGACCGAATAGGATCGGCAATAATTTAGCCCAACTTTTGATTTCAATTTTAGTTTCTTTTTTGATTACGGATTGAAAAGAACTTTGGAATGAATGGGGAATAATAGCCTTTGTTGCTGAAAATCCCAAAAATCTACTTTTCAAACGAATAAACACTCATCTTGCCAAAAATTATGGATACCAAGTAGAAAATTGAAGAGCAATCGGTGAGTTTTCGACTAATGTGCCTGTCAAGTGAGTGACATCAACAGCTTCGTAAAATAAGTTTATTAAATAAGTCGCGAGTTATTTTTGAAATAATATTTTTGATTCACTGTTAAATAATTCTAATACATTCACAAGCTTTCATTCTAAAATGCAAAGGAATATTGACAAATATCGAGGTAAAAGCATTTATTAGTCGCTAAATATTGCATGCATGAAATCAAATACACTTGTCAGTTTTTTCAGTAAAAGCTTTCTAGACATACTACTCTGTCCTAAATTAGTTGAGTAACGAGCATAAATTTTCATTTCTTAAAATATTTCGGCTTAAAAGTCTGAAATGCTTAAAAGAATGCATGTAAACAGGGAGTGATAAAATGACAAGAACATGAAATAAATTTACATTTCGATTTCGTCCAGAAAGTAAACATTCACAGAATACAAAAAGGGCGTGTATATACGCAACATTTTGTATGCTCAGAACGTTATAAGCAGCAATTAAAAGTGTCATAAATACTGTCCTATGATTTACACAATAATCCGTATAAATCGTCATCTGATATGCTAAATACGCAAAAATATAAACATCTAAAATTACTTCAGTTGTAACACAGTGAAAACAAATAATTATCAAGAAAAAATAATTTGAAATGGGCGATATTCTGTACGATAAACTTCGGAAACATAGAGGAAGACAATGTAAAATAATTACAAATATTTCCAATTCCAGTTTCTGTTGCAGACAGGGCAAGAAATAAAAGCCAACAAGAGTCGATAGAATAGCAATACACTTCACATGCAACTCGGGGAACGAGAATTCTTGAAAATGCCTTGTGAAAAGTAAACTCTTCATCGCCAATATTTGAATGTAGACAAGAGTGTTATCTGGACAAGCATTGAACAGAGACGCTGTGAAAAAATTATATAGCATCGTCCAGACAAAATCCATTCTGAAAAAAAAAAAATCAAAATATTCCTTTTATTTTCTAATTTTGAAGGAAATTTTACGATAAATTTGATGAAAAAAAACAACACATTTTTACTAGTCTACTAAAGAAGTTGATTTTTATTTTACTTATTTTCTACTTTAGTCTTTATTTTAAATATTGGTACTTGCACGTTATAGCGGCCACCGAGATTGAATCGCCAAAAAATCGAGTTATATCGCCAAGATGGAAGACTGTTTGGTGATGCGAGAACATTTGTTTTGGTTGCGCATTTTGGGTACGCAGTGAGCCTGTTTGCTCGTGTCTTTTCGTATTGCTTCAGACCTTAGATTCGAATTTTTTTGAAAAATATTACTTTTTTTTGAATATGCCATTAACAATCTTTAATTTACAAGCTGAAGTGGTGGGTCAGAAATCTACCTTATTAAAACATTTCTTATTAAGGGGTTGCTAAGTCGGAACTGGACAAATTTTTTAAACTTAAAAAAAATATCAGCGGCATCGCTTTCATCAAAGCAGGAACCTAGTAGATTCGTAACATTTAATGAACAAGCGGAGCTATGTTTTTTAAAATTCCAAAATGAGCAAACGTTCCTTCGTCAAAAAATCAACAGGCGAACAGAACAGCAGTCCTAAACAAATCTTTACGGAAATTATAACTGTAGAACACTGAACTTGCGAGCTTGGCGTAATCCGAAGTAAACTCGATGGCCGCTATAATAAACAAATAGCATAAATATTATGGAATCTTGAAATCGATTTTTCTCAAATTAACTACTAGGTGACGAAAATTCAAGGAAACAAATATCAGTTAATCCATGAATATAATTAAATAATTAAGTTGTGAAAATATTAAAATAGTGTATTCGCACTGGCAATACACAAGTGTACAAAATTTCAAAACCTTTAGTGGTGCTTGTTTGTTAAAGCGGCCACCGAGCTGATTTGGCGACCTTTGGATGTCTTCAATCTCGCAAGTTCAGTGTTCTACGGTTCTGATCATTTCTGAACAGATTTGTTTAAGACTGCTGTACGCTTCTATTGACTTTTTGACGAAAGAACGTTTTGAGGCGAGAGCTAATTTTAGAATCTAAAAAACGTAGATTCCTAACATTCAACGAATAAGCGTAGCTACTAGGATTCCGCTTTGCTGAAAGCGAAACCGCTAATGTTTTATTAAGTTAAAAAATTTGACCTGTACCCAGTTCAGATGCCGCAGGCATCGCATGTACAATTTTTCCTTTTTAGAAAGCGTGAGGGCATCACGTGCGCAAGAGACCAATAAAAAGCTCACTACGCGCACAAAACACATGTTCTCTCATCGTCAAACCGTCCCCCATCTTGGCGATAAATCTCCGTTGTTTGGCGATTCATTCTCGGTGGCCGCTATGACGTGCAAGTACCCCCCCCCCCATAGCTATTCAGGCAGTGAGTGAAAAATCGATTACAAAATTCCGTTATTACAAACATGAAACAAGTCAAATTATTGAAATCTTTGCAAAGAGAAATCGGATCAATGAAGCGGTTTTTTCGTTTTAGTCATATACACTACATCCCGTTTTAACCTTGAAGCGGGCACGCTTACGCTAATTTTACGACATATCGTGCATCGTAATACATATACATATATAAATAAGTGCAACTTTTATTTATGTTATCTGTATTTATTAACCGAATAGAAAACAAAGATTTTACAAATAAAATTGCACTTAAGGTATCCGACTGGTTTCAAATAGTCGTTTTTGATTAAGTTATCAAAAACAATTCTATGACTTAATTTTGTAGCCTGTATAATCAGCTTTCTAAAACTGTCTCACTTTTTACTCTACGTGAATTACAAATGGAGTTACAGCTGTTTTATTACCGAACTGTGAGCATTATTTTATGTTGCATGAAAACTTTAAATGCGTTTTCTGAGAAATGATATTTTTGAGGAAAACTGTCAACCGTAACATTGATTTCTCAAAACGTTATTCAAGTATTGATATGAAATTTTCTGAGATTGTTTTCTGTAATATGCTTGATGCTTTCCTCTAAAAACTAAGGTCAAAAATAATACTTGATTTTAAAATTAAGTGCTTAAATATAAACGAAAAGCATTTTTTATGAAAAATTACCAGTTTAGTAACTATGTTCAGCTATATCTCAAAACTACTTTGTAGTTCAAGAAATATTTTAGAGCATAACACAGATAACCGTCATAAAAATGTTCTCCTTCAAGGATTTATGTATATTTAGAATATGATTTTGTCTATGGCTGTTAGCGCAAGACAAATATTTTAGTCATTTTTCTTCAAATTTCTCAGTGTTTTTAAAAAAATATTATTTTGAAAGCCTAATTTTACAATATTTTCATAATTTTAAAACATATGCAGTTGAAAAATAACAATAATAAATATATATATGTTATTTTTGAAAAAAATGTCTCCGAACACAATCGGATACCTTAAATATACAAAATAACGATATAAATATACAATACGATGCACAGTTCAAGTATGTCTTGAAAACGCGCGCCCGCTGGAAGGTGAAGCATATTTTGGAATCAGCCTTGAAATTTTGAACCTCAGTCAGATAACAAATTCGACACGCTAAAACGGTGCCCTCCTTCACCAAAGTTTCAGAACTCACAATGAATCGAGAACATTCAACTCATCGATACCTCAATGTAAAATCTATGGTAAATTGAACAGATTTAAAAATTTCGCCAAAAATAATGCTTTCGGCTGTAACAACCATCTTCGGTCGGAGCAATATTTTGAAACATTTATAATAAAGGTTGAGGAGTGCGTACAATTAAATCTATTGAGTACAACAAAAAGTTAACGGATTAAGGAAACAAAGAGAAAAAAAAAATCCTTAGATTTTTCTGAAAGACTATTATTAATGATGGTTTGACGTTTTCTTGAGCCATCAGCTTTTATTTCGGTTCTAATATTTTTGCTGCACTTTAATTTCTAGAAAACCTTAAAAATAAAACTTTCTTGAAAATAAAATCAAAGTTAAAAAATCTTGTTTAAATTAATTCTATCGTAACCCAGAATTTTTTTACACAACCGCTTCGCTTAATAGTTATAAAGCGAGGCGCAGAAATGAGAAAAATTCCAGAAAATTACAAGTAATAACAAATTTTAGAGGAAGCAATATTATATTCAACGAATATTCTGATGGTTTTATTTATTTATTTCCTCTTACCAGAAGATTAAGAAATTATAAAAACGCTGGACAAACTATGCATGTTTAGGATTTTCCCCTGTACCATAAACAGTACACACTACAGCAAATGCAGTCGGAAGAGTTTTCAAGAACAATTTAAGTTACAGTTTAAATAATCCACAGAAAAATGTGTTTTTGAATTCTCTTTGCAAGAAAGAATGAATGCAATTTATGACAGCAGTACTTACCTTTCTTCTTAGATGCCGTAATGGTCAGTTGGAGATGGGCTATTCTGTCTATATGCAATGAAACTCAGTAAGTGCGGTTATATGTGTAAATGTGATAAAGTGTATAGCTTCTTAAACTTTTATCACTAGGGCCCCACTTTTATCTTAAAGGCTTTTTTACTATTTAGAACATGCGTACACGATTGATTGCTTGTTTGATTGATTTCAATCATGTTTTGATGCTACACGAGGTCCGTATTGGGACGAAACTCACGATTCGAACCGTGATCAGGTAACGAAGATACCACTCCAGACTTCCATGTCACACTAGAGAATCAATTTTGAACCTTGATCGGGTAACGAAGACACCATTTCAATCTCCATATAACACCAGTGCGACGGCATTTGATATCTGATGACAGATTCACTCAGGAGCGTAGCTAGATAGGGGAGGAGGGCTGGCACTTTGAAAGGGGAAACAAAATCTTACAAAATCTATTTTATAATCTTGGAGAACAGCAGCACTGGCTAAATAATTACGTAGATAAAAAAAAATGATGCAATTAATTTGTATTTTCCACCTGTTGTCCGCAAATTGCCGGTATGCTAAGGAAAGACTGATGATGGAAGCGCGATTTCACAATCTATTTACAGAGATCGAGGGCTTCGAACGGCGAATTTCTAATAAAATTGGGTTTTGTTAAAATTTATATAACATATGTAAACTTGTAAAGGATATGCGGCATGTTGCAATTTCGTCCCGGGCGACAGAAATTATAGCTACGCCACTGTAATCAGTGTGCATCATATGGCAGATTTTCGGAGGAATGGATTCTCGATCCAAAGATCCTCCTAAACTGAAGCTTAGAATCTATCATTTGTCGACCAAACCATAGGTATTATATCCCTCCATGTATTAAAGTACGAAAATACATTATACAGAGTGTACACAAAATGAAGTGACATATTTCAAAAATTTAAAAAACTAAATATAACTAAGGTTGTCTTTTTTTTTTTTAAATAAGAGCGCATCTCAAAATTATTTTCCAGCTAAGGAAACGCGGCGTTCCGCCGTTCTAAATTTCTTACAGCGAGAAAATTCCGTACGCAATGGCTACCGATAAGCAGAAGCTGATGCGTGTTTTCTGATCTCTTTTTATAGTTTTTCTTGAATATCACAGAAACTCTTCAGTTTTCACACAACATGTCAATTAAAAAATTAAAGAGCGTTAAATTTCCTACAAATACATGCTTTTATATTTCTTCCGGTTTGAATATTTTCTCAGAAAATGGCTCTAAACAACTTTTTGATTTCCAGTAATTTACGACCCCCCTAAACCACCGAAATCAAATGTACCTATATGAAAAAAAACTTTCAGATATTCGCTCTAATTTGAAAAAAATTCGTAGTTCCAAATTTTTTTTTTATTAATTTTTGAAATTTGTCACTTCATTTGTCTACACCCTGTACAAATGGCATTTTAACCATCCACAAACAAAAGGGCGAGATATTTATGCAAATAATGTCTTAAATCAAGACGGCTTAAATCATTTCTGGTTACCGGTTTTATTGAATTCCACAGCCCTATTTGTTTCCCGCGATTCGGTACCTTCTAAATTCATCTGCATGACCTTAGTTGGTTCATTATTCATAGTTTAATGACGAGAAATCATGGCGAGGCTTATGCCGAGCAAGATACAAAAGCACAGCTGAAGATTTCTTTTTAACTTAGGTTCGATTCGTTAGGATTTAGTAAACCACTTAACTTAAAACCCGAGAATACTCGTGCATCCAATTATAGCATTTTTATGCTTATAAACTGGAATTTAGTCTTTAATTAGCTTTACAATTTTACACAAAAATTACGTAGAATCTATAAAGATCTCATATTATATGTCTTCCGAGATGAATGAAAACGATATCCCGTTTTCGAAACAGAAGGTGTCATCGTAAGAGATAGTAATGAAAATATTAAGGGGTTAAGCTTAATAAAGGAACACTAAATTGATTTTAGTGGTAAAAATTTGAGATCAGAACCAAAGAAAGGACTGGATTATTGATAAGTTCCAGAAATGCCCTTTGAAAATATAGCTGCTAAATCACTTTCATTCTGAAGAAATAAATTAGTCTTCATCTGCCAACTATCAGAACTACATTCATAATGTTCATGTAAATGTGTCAGTATGAACAGTCATGTGAATGTGTGAATGTGTCAGTAAAAACAGTCAATTTACGAAGACATAAGAGTGATTAAAGTAGTACAGTAGAACCGCGCTAATCCGAAATTCCGGTTAATTCGAACCGATTTTATTTTCGAAAATTATATGCAATTGGAAACGATTACCCAAAAAGATTTATATATACATACTACAAACAAAAAAGGACTTTTCCAGCATGCATAATTTTGTACACATTGAAGAAACTCATGCAATTCGCCGTAAGATAAGGACACTTCATACAGGAGCACATCCATTATTCTAATAAAAAGGGGAGACATTCACTTTCTATTGCTTTTGAATTAGAAAATTCAAGGGATAGTAATGCCGAGTACTTCATATCTTGCGTTTTTTTTTTTAGGACACATCTTTTTCTCTATTTTTATTGGAATTTTGGATAATCCGATTTTTTTTAAAAATCCTAACAGGCACGGGTCCCAATTAATTCGGATTAGCAGGGTTCTACTGTACTTTTAAGTATCGTCGGGATATCAAGGGTTAAGACTGTAAACATATTTAAGCGTGTCGAAGTGATTTTTGTCTTTAAAGTTGAATCATTATTGAGTCAATGTAGGAATTAACTGCATAGAATTTCAGGAAACATTTTGAAATTCGATGCAGAAATCGAACTAGTTGCTGCTGGCGTTTAATAACTGTAAATTGCGAATTTCATGTTTCAATTTTGCACCCTAAAACTATTGTTTATCTAAGCTTTGGTTCCAATCTTTCGTCACGAATTATTCCACTATTCTACAAACATTTTCATGAAAGAGAATATGAGCCAAATTTTCTATTAAGGTGCCAATTTTTGCATCTTGACCCAAATCGGCAATAATTTAGCCCAACTTTTGATGGCAATTTTCGTTTCTTTTTGATTACAGTTGAAAGAATTTTAGATAGAGAGAGGATAATAGCCTTTGTTTCTGAAAATCCAAAAATCCCTTTTCAAACCAAATAAACACCTTATCAAAAATTAGATACCAAGTAAGAATTGAATAGCAATCGTGGTACGACTACTGTTACCTATCAGAGTGAAGCATCAACAGCTTCCATAAAATAAGTTTATTAAATAGATACTTCGAGTTATTTTCGATTCTAAGAATAGACTGAATACATTCACAGTCCATTCTAAAATGCAAGGAAAATTGACAAGTATTGGGTAAAATTTTATTGATCGCTAAATATGACTGTGTAATCAAAATACATTTGTCAGTATTTTCAGTAAAGCTAAGACATACTACTCGGTCCTAAATTATTGAGTAACGTGCATAATTTTACAAAAGAAATCTTAAAATTTTTTCGGCCAAGTCTGAAATGTTAAAAGAATGCATGTAAACAGAGTGATAAAATGACAAGAATATGCAATAAGTTTACATTTCGAAACGTTCAGACAGTAACATTCGGATCAAAAGAATGTATATACCACATTTTGCATGCTCAGAACGTTATAAGCAGCAATTAAAAGTATCAGGAATACTGTTCTATGATTTATACAATGATCCGTATAAATCGTCATCTGATATGCTAAACACGCAACAATATAAACATCTAAAATTACTTCAGCTGTAACTTAATTTAGAAACAAATGCCAAGCAGAAAAAATAATTTGAAATGGGCGATATTCTGTACGATAAACTTCGGAAACACAGAGGTAGGCAATGTAAAATAATTACAAATATTTCCAATTCCAGTTTCTGTTGCAGACAGGGCAAGAAATAAAAGCCAACAAGAGTCGATAGAATAGCAATACACCTCACATGTAACTCGGGGAACCAGAATTCATAAAAATGCCTTGTGAAAAGTAAGCTCTTCATCGCCAATATTTGAATGTAGACAAGCGTGTTATCTGGACTCGCATTCAACAGAGACGTTGTGAAAAAATTATACAGCATCGTGTAGATAAAATCCATTCTGAAAAATTAAAAAAAAAAACCTTTTATTTTCTAATTTTGAAGGAAATATTACGATAAATTTGATAAAAAGAAACAACTTTCAAAACATTTTTACTAGTCTACTAAAAAAGTAGATTTTCATTTTAATTATTTTCTGCATTTTAGTCTTTAATCTATAATTCATTATTATAAATATTATGGAATATTGAAATCGATTTTTCTCAAAGTAACTACCAGGTGGCGCCACTTCTATGAAATAAAAAAAAAATTTAATTTATATTCATAGATTAAATGATAATTTAATTATGAAAATATTAAAATAGTGTATTCGCACTGGCAATACACAAGTGAACAAAATTTCAAAACCCTTAGCGGTACTATTTTGTTAAAGCGGCCACCGAGCTTACTTGGCGACCTTTGGATTTCGCCAAGCTCGCAAGTTCAGTGTTCTGATCATTTCCGAACGGATTTATTTAAGACTGATGTACGCTTCTGTTGACTTTTTGATGAAGGAACGTTTTGAGGCGAGAGCTAATTTTAGAATTAAAAAAAAAACGTAGATTCCTAACATTCAATGAATAAGCGTAGCTACTAGGATTCCGCTTTCCTGAAAGCGACAACACCAATGATTTTTTTTAAGTTAAAAAATTTCAAGGTACCCAATTCAGATGCCGCAGGCACAATTTTTCATTTTTAGATGCCGCGGGCATCGCGTGCGCAAGACACAAATAAAAAGCTCACTGCGTGCACGAAACATATGTTCTCTCATCGCCAAACTGTCTTCCATCTTGCCGATATATCTCCGTTGTTTGGCGATTCAATCTCGGTGGCCGCTATGACTTGCAAGTACCCTCTTAGCTGATCAGGAAGCGAGTGAAAAATCGATTACAAAATTCCGTTATTACAAACATGAAACAAGTCAAATTAGTGAAATCTTTGCAAAGAGAAATCGGATCAATGAATCGGTTTGTTCATTTTAGTCATATACAATACATCCCGTTTTAAACTTCCAGCGGGCGCGCTTACACAAATTTTACGACGCATCGTATTACATATATATCGCGTAGTTTTACAAAAATAAATGCAACTTTCATTTATGTTATCTGTATTAGCCTAATAGTAAACAAAGATTTTATAAATAATATTACACTCAAATATACAAAATAACGATATAAATATGTAATACGATTCACAAGTCAAGTATCCCTTGAAAACGCGCGCCCGCTGGAAGTTTAAGCATATTTTGGAATCGGCCTGGAAATTTTGAACCGCAGTCACGTAACAAATACGACACGTTAAAACGGTGCCTTCCTTCACCAAAGTTTCAGAACTCACAATGAAGCGAGAACATTTAACTCATCGATACCTTAATGTAAAATCTATGGAAAATTGAACGGTTTTAAAAATTTCGTCTGTAACAACAATCTTTGTTCGGGAGCAATATTTTGAAACATATATAATAAAGCATGAGAAGTGCGTCTAATTAAGTCGATTGAGTACAGCAAAAACTTAACGGATTAAGGAAACAAACAGGAAAAAAAAAAGATTCCTCAGATTTTTCCGAGAGATGATTAATGATGGTTTGAAGTTTTCTTCAGCCTTCATTTCGGTTCAAATATTTTTTTCCTCATTTTAATTTCTGGAAAATTTTAAAAATAAAAAACTTTCTTGAAAATAAAATCCAACTTAGAAAACCTTATTGTTTAGATATATTTTGTCTTAACACAGAATTTCACTCAACCACTTCTCTTATAGATATAAAGAAAGGAGCAGAAATGAGAAAATTCTAGAAAATTACAACTAATAACAAATTTTATAGGAAGCAATATTATATTCAACGGATATTCTGATGCTTTTTTTTTATTTATTTATTTCCGCTTACCAAAAGATTAAGAAAGAATAAAAACGCTGAACAAATTATGCATGTTCAGGATTTTCTCCTGTACTATAAACTGCATTCACTACAGCACATGCAGTCGGAAGAGTTTTTAAGAATTATTTAAATTACAGTTCAAATAATGCACATTAAAACGCGTTTTTAAATTCTCTTTGCAAGAAAGAATGAATGTAATTTATGACAGCAGTACTTACCTTTCTTTTTAGATGCCGGAGTAGTCAGTTGGAGATAGGCCTTTCTGTCTATATGCAATGTAGCCCAGTAAGTGCGGTTACATGTGTAAATGTGATAAAGTGCGTAACTTCTTAAACTTTTATCACTAGGGCCCCACTTTTATCTTAAAGGTTATTTTACTACCTAGAGCATGCGTACACGATTGATTGCTTGCTTGATTGATTTCAATCACGTTTTGCTGTTACGCGAGGTCCATATTGGAACGAAACTCATTATTTGAACCGTGGTCAGGTAACGAACATGCCACTCCAGTCTCGAGACTTCCATGTCAAACTAGAGAATCAATTTTGAACCGTGATCGGGAAACGAAGATACCACTCCAGACTTCCATGTCGCGTTAGAGAATCAATTTTAAACCATGATCAGATAACGAAGATAGCATTCCAGTCTCCCATGTCACACTAGAGAATCAATTTTAAACCGTGATCGAGTAACGAAGACGCCACTCCAGTCTCCTGACTTCCATGTGACACTAGAGAATCAATTTTGAACCTTGATCAGGTAACGGAGACGCCATTTCAATCTCCATATAACACCAGTGCCACGGCAATTGATATCGAATGACAGATTCAGTCAGGAGCGAAGCTAGATAAGGGCCGAGGGCTGGCACTTTGAAAAGGGAAAAAAAAACCTTAAAAATTTATTTTATAATCGTGGAGAACAGCGGCACTAGCTAAATCATTATGTAGATAAAAAAAATGATGCAATTAATTCGTATTTTCCGCCTTTTGTCAGCAAATTGCCGATATGTGAAGGAAAGACTGATGACGGAAGCACGATTTCTCAATCTATATGCAAGGATCTAGGGCTTCGAACGACGAATTTCTAATAAAATTGGATTTGGTTAAAATTTATATACCATATGTAAACTTGTAAAGGAGATGCCGCTTGTTGCAATTTCGTCCCGGGCTTAAGAAATTTTAGCTACGCCACTGGATTCAGTGTGCATCATACGACAGATTTTCGGAGGAATGGATTCTCGATCCAAAGATTACTACTTCTGAAGATCCTTAGCGCACTCTGTTTAAAGTTTTAGTCGACTGGAGGTCTGAGCTGCTTCGCAGCGGGCTGTACTCCGTATCTCTCCTCTCGTCTCGTCTCTCGATCCAAAGATCCTCCAAAACTGAAGTTTAGAATCCATCATTTGTCGACCAAACCATAGGTATTATATCCCTTCATGTATTAAACGTACGAAAATACATTATACAGTGTGTACGTAAAATGAAGTGACACATTTCAAAAATTAAGTTTAAAAACTAAATATGTTGGAACTACGGTTGTTTTCTGAAATAAGGGAGCATCTCAAAAGTTTTTTTCCGGATAGGAAACGCGGCGTTATACCGTTCTAAATTTGTTACAGCAAGAGCATTCCGTACGCAATGGCTACCGATCAGCTGAAGCCGATGCGTGTTTTCTGATTTCCTTTTTGGTTTTTCTTGAATGTCTCTATACTCTTCAGTTTTCACGCAGCATGTTAATTTAAAAATTAAAAAGCGTAAAATTTCCAACAAATACATGCTTTTATTTTTCTTCCGGTTTGAATATCTATATTATATAAAACGCTTATGTGTGGCGCAAAAAAAGTACCTTTATTTCTTTCTCCCCGTTGGCAACGATCAGTTTGTTTACTAATCTGAACCCTGACGCCAAGCTTTTCGCTAACCGAGCTAATCGCTTACGGATTACAGGACTTTTTTTTCGGATCGTCGACTTTTTTTTTTTAATTTATTTATTTAAAATGAACTGTTTGCGAACTTTTAAATACAATTTGCGTAGAAGAGAGCAGCGTGCAAGGGAATCCCTGGATGAAAGATTTCAGCGAAGATCGGCAAGAAATGCCGTCGATAGGCTTAGGAAAGCCAGAGCCTTTTTTTTTTGTGATACTAATTGTGTGCACTATTTACTGTGTGTAAAAATAAAAATTACAGAATAAAGACCAGAGAACTAATCATACTTCGGAAAAGTTCTCTTGCACATTGCTCTCGGAGAATGATTAAAGTTGCATACTGTTTGCAACGTGTATATATAGAGAGATTAGATTTTTTTGCCACCGTGTTTGTACGGACTGTTTTAGCCTCGCTGTGTTTTCACTGGAAGTGAATTACCACATGCTGCTTATGGTGAATGATAATGTTGCATACTTTCTGCTTTTTTGTGTAATATTTCATAAAAAAAAGTGCATATTTAAAATTTTGGTTAAAAAGGCAACAATTTTGTAAATTTTGAGAAAAAGCTATCTTATCAATTATAAAAGGCTAAAAGTAAATAATTATTATGGGTTTTAAATTTGAATAGTTAATATAAACATGTTTCAAGCCACTATTTTCTTTAAACTGTCCTTTTTAGCTAAAAGGGTTGTAAGATGGTTTTCATCTTTCTACGACAAGAGACGATCAAGGATTTTCTGAGATTTAAAACAAAAATGACTGCACTGAGAAAACTACTATATTTTTCATTGACTAAATAATTGTTGGAATAAGCATGTATACATGTGGGAAAGTTTTTCTGAATTACATTCCATTGTATAGAGGGCATATTTGAAATTTTGGTGGAAAAAGCAATTTTTAAAAATTTATTTTGAAAATTTGGAAAAGGATATCTTATCAGTTTTTAACTTAAAATTTTAGTGCAATGAAGTTGTGTTGAAATAAACTTTTGAATAAATACTCAAGTGTATGCCAATAAGTTTTAATTTTCTGATTGATGAAAATAATTTTGATTTTTAATCATCTCTGGATTATAAATATTACCTTTCAAATTTCTTTCTAACATTTACATATATATCTGTGCTACCAGAAGATTTTAATTGTAGAAACTGATGAAAAATTAATTTTAGGAGTTCGTGCAATTTCAAATAATTTAAATTCACTTTTATTAATTAATGTACTTATAATTT
>BGPR01033753.1:4966-16822 GCA_013235015.1 Araneus ventricosus | reverse complement strand
CACAAATTTAGGAAGTAAATGAACAAGGTTTTAATAAAATTTCTAACTGTGTTCATTAGAGGAAACATCTCCTAAAACTAATCATGTGTCGTATAAAAAGTATGACTCGCAAAAGTTGATCTATGCGTATTATTTAATTTCAAAAGACGTATAAATGTGTTTCTACGATATGAGTACAGTATAGCATAAGTAGATAAACAATTATCTATTATAGAATTTGTAAATAATTAAATTCTGCAGATACATTTATTTAAAACTCATCTTAAATAATTATTTCACGAATTTAGGAAGTAAATGAACAAGGTTTTAATAAAATTTCTAACAGTTTTCATTAGAGGAAACATCTCGTAAAACCAATCATGTGTTGTATAAAAAATATGACTCGCAAATGTTGATCTATGCGTATTATTTCATTTCAAAAGACGTATAAATGTGTTTCTACGAGATGAGTACAGTATAGCATAGGTAGATAAATTATTATATATTATAGAATTTGTAAATAATTAAATTCTGCAGATGCGTTTATTTAAAACGCATCTCAAATAAGTATTTCACGAATTTAGGAAGTAAATGAATAAGGTTTTAATTAAATTTCTAATAGTTTTCATTAAGCCTTCGTTAGTCTTAACACATTCTCTCCCGCTATTCACGCCTGAGATTCGAACCATCTATCTAATTAAACGACCCTTTCTCTGCCATCTCTTAACTATAGTAGAGAAGGGGTCAACTAATTAGATAATAGGTTCCGACGCTCCAGAGCGTCGGTGGCAGTGAATCATTTTCATCCTTAACCCTCCGAGCGGCGCAAACGTCTTTTTCCATTTTTCATGTTCAGTTCAAAAGCAGAAAGCTCCTATTTATATTTATATTTTTTAAAACAATCATGGATAAAGTATTCTTAAGAGATATAATTAAATACAAAATCGATCGATTCATACTTTAAAAGCTAAGCTTTCTAACCTGATATCAAAAAGTTTAAAATAATTGGGTGCTCAGAGGGTTAAATTGTCGCAATGTATCTATCTGATATAAAATCCATTCTGTGATAACCTTCTCTTTATGATTATAATAATTGATCCTAATGCGAATGTAAATTATATTCTGTGAGAAAAATTCAATGTGAAATGCATTAAAAGTAGAATAAAGACACATAAAAAAATTAACCAAATACGGCGTACGTATTCATTAGATAATGTGACTTATCGGGGGTGAGGGTTAACCATGATGTAGGATTGGAGATGAACTTTCCGAACTTTTTTCTTTCGACACAAAATTTAAGGCTGACATTTTTTTAAAAAATCGTAAGTTCAAAATAAGTGACAAAGGAGAATATAACGATCTTTAGAAAAGAACTAGGAATTACTGCCGTAGATAAAAATGAATGAAATGACTTAATCAAAATTGTTCTCAACCACTTTTTACCATTGTTACTGGAGAATCAGACAAAAGTTCGAGCTATCAATTTTTACTGTCCCTGTGTTACTCTTAGGGACCCTACTGACTGACGGTATCCTTTATGCATTAGCAATTGATTATTTAGGATGTAGCATGGTTAAATAAATTAAAATCAGCATAGTTGAAATAAAACTATTTTAATTGCAAAAATACAAATGAGATACCTCCGTATTGAAATTTTATTATGAAAACCTTAATGAAATTTTTTCTTCCATCCTGCATATGTGATTTTTTATTTACATTTTCTGCAATAAAGAGCAACAACCTTTTAAATGGTTCAAACAGTTTCGATGAAAAATTACTGCACACCTTTTGATTCTTGCAACGCATTAGATAGCTCAACGTCATGACGAATTTTACTTCATAAACATCCGCAAAACGTATTAAGTAGATTCTGAGATACCTGATCTTCTAGAAAAGCAATAAAACTGAATAAGAAAATAACAAAGAAAAATATGTTGCATCTAAGGATAAAAACACTCAGATTTACAAACTAAATTTCATAGATTTTTTAGTGAAATTGTGACTAATATTTCGTAGTTTGCAAGAGAGTATCGAAGTCACGCAAATGCAAAAGCAGAAAATGTTAATCAGAGGTGGTTGTTCAAATAGATTCGATGAAAAATTACGGCACATTCTCTGATTTCTTGAAATTCATTAGACAGCTCGATGTCACGACGAATTTTACTTCACAAACATCCGTAAAACGTACTAAGTGGATTCTGAGATATCTGTTCCTCTAGAAAAGCAATAAAACTGAATAAGAAAATAATAAAGGAACATATGTTTTATCTAAGGATGAAAATAATCAAGTTTAACAACTAGATTTCAAAGATTTTTTAGTGAAATTTTGACAAATATTTCGTAAGCTGTTAGAGAGTAAGAAAGTCACGTAAATGCAGAAACAGAATATATTTGTAGTATGTAGCGTTGTGGAATGTAGCGTTGTTCGAGACCAAAGAAAATAATTACGTCAAATGTATTTGATAAGGAATTGTTTCCGTTTTGTTTTTCTGTAAATCTTTCTAAAAATATTATCGGTTTAAAACCTTTTTATGCACTCAAACCAAGAATAATTTTGAGCGATCCGACAGGAAAAATGCGGACTAATGTTATATCATAAAGTTTAAGGAATAGAAGATATATCATTGGTTTTAGATAGCAGGATAATATTTCTAATATGGTAAAGTTTAAAACCAGGATTAATTTCGATTTAATAAAAATTACTTCAACAGGTTTGCCGACAACATACACATGCCAATTTTATATGAAATGAGTCATTATTAAAATTTTATGGCAGATAGTGTTTGAAAAATATTCTGTAAAAGCAGACCTCATTCAATTCATATGCTTGATTATAAGACCTGATTCCACATATTTTGTGCATCAACCGATTACACCAAATGTTTTATTCTAACTGTTCTACGTAAATGTCTTATTCATAAACTTTACAACGTCTTTTCGGAGAAAAAATTCACGAAAATAAAATAAACAAATAAAAAATTATTTAACGTAAAGCAAAAATAAGCAACGTAGCGACATGCATTTGGAATATTTAAAAGAAATCATGACAGCTTTCTGTATAAGATTTGTTTATTAATAATGAAGAATCTTCTAGAGAAATGCTTTGTTAGTGAATGTTTTCGCGTCACTCAAATTAATTTATACGTCTTTACCTCGGGTTTTAGGCCCACAGTTTAAGCTTCTCTGTTTTATACCAACAAGGAGGATAATAAAAAATTTTTGATTATATCCTCACTCCAAACTATTGATTATATCATATTAACTATTGATTTTTGAAAGATAAGAAAAAGAACTATTTTCTCGACTTTCTGACGGGAAAATAT
The DNA here is from genome assembly GCA_013235015.1 of Araneus ventricosus. NCBI lineage: Eukaryota > Metazoa > Arthropoda > Arachnida > Araneae > Araneidae > Araneus > Araneus ventricosus. The sequence continues at coordinate 13,520 of BGPR01033753.1, read as the reverse complement.
AATATAAACGATATTTTTGTTGAGTGAAGCTCTTAAAAGTGCTGTTAAGAATTCGGGTAAATGGCTGTATAAAGAATGGTGCCGTTTTGGTTTTATATAAATTTTATCTTTTATACATTTTTTTGCGTTTGATGCGATTCCAGGGTGTTAAAAGTCCCCTCGCCAGTGATTTGAAAACAAAATATTTTTCTTCGAAATAAATATCTTATTAAAGGGAAACAGAAAAAAAACTTATGTTTTTAAGAACGGCTTATGATCTACCGCATTTTTAAAAAAAATTTCGTCACCATTAATTAACTTTTCTTTATTTTTATACTTTTAAATGACTTTTCACATCAATCCAGTCTGCTGGAAGAGTTGTGTCAACCGAAATTTTCCCGATTCATTAAAATTTAATTTGAACGGTTATTATTTCGGGATTTTATTTCATTTCAATCTATTTTAAGATAGTCAAACCACACAAGAATAAACTGTGTTAAACGTCAGGTGTCGATCCTAGTTTTCTTAGGGTTCTATTTTTGTGGAAAAAAAATGACTTTTGTGAAAAATAAAAATCTTTTTGAGAGGAAAAAAATTATTTTTGTGAAAAATAAAAATATTTTGGTGAACATTTTTTTATCATGTAAAACCTTCAGTTTTAGCAGTAATATTTCTATATTTTACGTGAATTAATTTTGTGAAGGGGCTGTTTTTATGAATTTGAATTTTGTGAAGGGGCCATTAACATGAAGTGGAATTTTGTGAAGGGGTCGTTTTCATGAAGTGGAATTTTGTGAAGAGGCCGCAAAACGCTCCCAATTTTCGCCTGGATTTACCCATGAACGTATAATTGAATAAAAATCTATAATTAATTGATTTAACACCGAAACAGAATTTTGCATTAAGCATCATCTTTAAATTTACAATTCATTTGAGTTATTGAATGGATTCGAATTTCTGAGTCTTTCTTTTTAAGTGATTTGATAATTTAAACAAAGCAAATTTACAACATTGTTTCAGACTTTTATACGTCCTTAAATGCTCTTAAATTATCATGTTCTCATGAATAAACTCTTATTTATCTCGTTAATTTAGAATTTCACTTGTTTCAAAAGTTTAACGAAAACGTTTGTCAAAGTACAGGCTTCGAAGTCTTGCTAGAAAAATTTTCAAACTTAATTTGGCATTCTCTGTGCATGTTAAAAAGTCAATCACTACATATTAAAAATGACGGCATAAAATTAATTAATTTAAAATAAACAATTATGGAACAAAGAAGCGTGAAATTAAAAAAAAATTAAACCAGAGGAAAAGAAACGCTTCCGTCATCTTGCCGTACTGCGTTTCTTTTTTCTCGAAGACGCATCAGTGGCGACAGATTGTTCTGAAGAAATATTTTTAAATTTGCATTTTTATTGAGGTGGCATCAGTACGCTACACGTCCTGACTGGAAATTATTTTTTAGAATATTCCACACTGTGTTGATGATCGAAAAATGATCATGTTGGCATTTTCATTTTCTCACGTACGAAGTATACAGAGAGAAAGTTTTGTAATTGTAGAGATTTTCATGAATTAAGTCCAAAGCCAGAAAAAAACTATTTTTGGAATTATGTCTGTCTGTCTGTCTGTGAACACGATGATTGAAGAACGGAACAATCTAGAGGCGTGGAATTTAGTATGTATGTTGTATAGCTGCAAAACTGAACATCGCCATTTTTAAAAAATGGGGTTTTTTTCCCTCAAGGGTTTTTAAATCCATTTTAGCCTTTTCATACATCGCCACCTAAAACTGAATATTGAAGCAAACTGACGAAACACTCCGAATGTCATTTAACTTATTTTTTAAATCTCATTTTACCCTTTTCATATATCGCCACCTAAAACTGAATATTGAAGCAAACTGACGAAACACTCCGAATGTCATTTAACTTATTTTTTAATTCCATTTTACCCGGCCTCAAAGACACGGAAGGAGACGACAGATTATTTTAAAGTATCATAGGTCTATAGCATTGCAATACAATTCTGTACTTTACTACTCTTATGTTTAATTTTATATCAATCGTTTTGTAAAATTACGAAGGACATTACGAAAGTAATTTTCGTCATGAATTTTTCACGAGGAAGCTTTATTACAATCCGAAACATACAATGACATAAAAAATACAAACTTTTCGCTATTTTGCCACATATCCGCCACCGACACTGATACATTTGTCATGCCGTGAAATCAATTTCAAGAAACCATCCTGATAAAAATCGGTGGCCAGCGAAGGAAGTTCTTCACAGTCTGCTGCACCTCTTCATTGCTTCGGAAGTGACGTCCCGATAGTTCTGACTTTAATGCAGGAAAAAGGTGAAAGCCTGATGTTGCAAGATCGGGACCGTAGGCCGGGTGATCCAATCTCTCCCATTCCAGGTGACGAATGTGTTCTTTTGTGTCCCTTGATGCGTGAGGTCTTGCATTATCGTCCAAGAACGAAACCCCTCGACGCTTATTGCCATTCTCGCAGTCTGGTGATCAGCGTGAGGTCATTCGGCATCTATCTTCACCTTTTTCCTGCATTGAAATCAGCACTATTGGGACGTCACTTCCGAAGCAATGAAGAGGTGCAACAGGCTGTGAAGAACTTCCTTCGCTCGCTGGCCACCAATTTTTACCAGGATGGTTTCTTGAAATTGATTTCACGGTACGACAAATGTATCAATGTCGGTGGCTAATATGCAGAAAAATAGCCAAAAGTTTGTATTTTGTTATGCCATTGTATGTTTCGGATTGTAATAAAGCTTCCTTGTAGAAAAGCATGACGAAACTTACTTTCGGAACGTCCCTCGTAAATACAAAGTAAATACCCTTGTTATAAAGCTATAAAGTCGTTTCCCTGAGATGCTAATCTTGGCGACAAACTTGGCTACTTGGCGATAAATTTGGCGACTTGACGGCAAAGTTGGCGACTTTGGCGAAAAAGGTAATTTTCAGAAGGACCTCGAACTTTCAACCTATTTGTACTGGTTTCATGAATTTCTAGAAATTACGTCACTTCCTACGTAATGAAGTCACTTCCTGTTGAAAAGTATAAAGGCGAGCTCTCAAGCCAAGAAGAGTCTGTTGGAATTTGATCAGCAAGCAAGCTGGTGAGCTAACAAGAAACCTTTGAGCGCTGTGTTCAGATTTATTGGTAGTCTCTGTTGTGAATTTTTACTAGTGCTGTGTTAATACTTGTGCTACGTTTCTTTTCCTAGAATATTTGTAAAATAAAGAGCTTTATTTTTTTTAATCCTGCTTATTGGATTGCATTCACGTACACCCACAAGACAATTTCGGTGCAATATGTATTTTGCATTAACTTTTAAAGGAGATCTTTCCATTTTCGCTTCTAGCCAGCAGGTGAAATCACGTAACTGTACATATGACTTAAGGCATTTCTGTTATCCGACACAGCTCTGTCTGGACGGTGAAGGCTGATCGTACTTTTACTAAAACTCTGACGTACAATATGCGCCATGTTGTGCTAGTGTAGCAGAATGTCCAGGGGAGAGCAATCCCAATGTTTGCTTTCTCGCATACGAAGAACACAAATAGAAGATATTGTAATCGTCAATAAATTCGCTTTATGATTTTAATTTTTGAAATAATGTCTGTCTCTCTGACCGTGAACACCATAAATAAAAAAAGCAACAAGTTAGAAGGTTGAAATTTGGTTTACTGTCTTTACTCTGAAAACTGTCGATATTTATCAAATTTCGTGTTCACTAGTTTCGCAGTGAACCACACATTGAGCATTTTTTGACTGCGCTTGGGAGAACTTTTTTCTTTCATAACTTAACAGCCAGAAAAGTAGGTCAACTTATATAAAAATTCCAGTTCAATACCGTTAGTAATCACAAAGATATCGGCACTTCAAGAGCCACATTGCTTTTGATCTCTAAGAGAAACAAAATGATGAGGGTTCTTGCGCAAATTGATATTTTTTAAAATTGAATCTTCAAAAGTAATATTGAATTTTATGAAGGTTGACTATCCTGAATACTCACATATACTTATAAATTAAACACATAATTTAAATTGCATTTCGATGATAACTTATTCGGAGGAAAAATAGCCCATTACCGTTCATTGGTTTCCCTGTGAAACCAAAAATTTCTTGAAAATAAAAAATTCTAATTTTTTTTTCTTTACATATTTATGATCGTCCACTTGTTTAACACTCATGTTTGAAATTAATTTAGTATATTTCGAAACGAAACATGCAGTGAACTTAAAAGAGTTACAGAGTGTTACTTTCGTGTGCATGTGAACGAAGTGTTCGTATGTTCACATTCACACGAAGGAGTTACTTTCGTGTGCATGTGAACGTAATAATTCAGAAATATAACGAATTATATTGATGAAATTTAGCATATGGCTTTATCATTAAAATTATAAACTATAAGACATTTCTCACCAAATCAGCCCAAACATTGCATGTTTGTCGGACTGTCTCTTCATCTGTGGACGAGTTCTGTTTTGTTTACTTGGGGTAATGTAGAATTTCCGCTACACCGACTGACTTCCGGTGAAATGCTTCCTCAATGCTTCAGTCTTCAAAATCACTCTGTTTTATGACTTTAATTAATGTTTTAAGTAGAGTTTTTAAATGTTATGTCTTAAGAATACTTTGAAAATATTAAATTTGATGTTCCTTTTGCTGTAGCTCTCAATGTTACTTAGAATATGAACCTGATATTGTGGAAGGGTGCCATAATTGCGTGATATCGCAATTTTTGTCGACTTCTAAGATCTGTGTGGTGGTTAAATTTATAACCAAACGATTTAGATAATGACTGATGGTTAAATTTTGATACAGTTTAAAAAACCAGCGGGAGAGTTCTCCCCTAAACTTTCTCGTATACTTCCCCCAAAAGGTGCCGTTTCTCCTTCCCCCCGCGTGGCTAAAAAAATTCGAACCTACTGTTATCCAGAATCCAATGACTATCAGAAGGTTTTTCATTATAGTGATTGAAAAATATCTAGGCAAAGAATTCAAAGAGATGCGTACAGATTAAAACGCATCTATCACACACTGATAGGTTTCACTCTTGCCGTCTCAAGGACAAACTGACGTAATCGCTCCTTTCGCGAGCACAGACGATTGCTTTCGTACGCATGCGCGTGGAGATAGCGGATTGGTTTCAATGGTAAATTATACAGACCGACAGACAGTCAACCCTTTGACGGATTTGGCCCAAACCTTTATACGGACCTACATTCATGACGATAAAACTGTGTACCAAATTTTATCTATCTAGCTATTCAAGCTATCCATCTAGCTATTCAAGTTTTTGAGTTATAGTGTTCACATGACTTCGGACATACTGACAGACAGACTTCCCGTTGACAGATTTTATCCAAAATTTGATAGAAACCTACAAATTATATTTAAAGACCACATACCAAATTTCATCTCCGTAGCTCTAATAGTTTTCGAGTTATCGTGTTCACAGACATACAGACACACAGACAGACATAATTCCAAAATTGTGTTTTTTGGACTCAGGGAGGTCTAAAACGTGGAGATTCGTCAAAATCTCGAGTTCGAATTTTTTGACGATTACACTACTTTCTCTTTGTATACTTCGTATACGAGAAAGTAAAAATGAATTTGGCGATTGCTCAAATCGGAGAGTTACCGGAAAATGGAAGTGAATCCTGGGAACGGAGGTTAACCCAAAATAAACAAAATAGAAAACTCGTCCATATGCGAATGCGGCAACTCGAAAGCGTGACTAGCTTCATAAATGAAATTAGCTTGTGACCTTAACACCAAAGTTGTAGATAAGTATTAAATCTTGGACTCGGTAAGTCAAAGGTAAAAAATACAAAATTTGTACTCGAATTTCTTCACTATTCTACAAAAGTCAGTACAAAAGCTCAATATTTTGTAAGTGTATTAGAAAGTCGAGGTGAAAACATTACCTCTGGTTAAGACTGATTTGGAATAGTAATAAAAAAATTTAAAAATTATATCTGAATAAATATTTTATTTTATTCTTATTTTAAAGCGAAGTTAAAATATCGATTTAAAGATTATTATTACCTTTAAACACGTAGAAAACAAAATAAAAATATCTAATCGTTGCTCGGTTAATTGTGATGTAGAAATATTATTTATATTCCATATTTTCCGTTCGAACCATGTTGACAACGATCGTAATAAAAGTAAGTTTTCAGAAAGGCGATTCTAGATATAATGCTGTTGTGTTCAAATGTTTCATTATTGAATGAAACTGTCAAATGTAAACAAAATTGTGGAAATGAGATTTCGATAAAAAAGAGAAGAAATGAAACCTTGTTTTTCTCAAGATTTCAATAGCTAAAACTTTTATCATATTTTTAATATTATTACTTTATGCGATGTATTTATATCTGAGAAACATATTTCTAGTATGTTGAGTAATTTTTAAACAAAAGAATATCAATTCCTATCTAAACTATACGTTTCAAAACAAATGTAAACTGTTCATAATAATAAGCACTAATATGATGCATAAAACATTCTCAATGCCTGTTGTTTATGTATCAAATAAACAAATACCAGCTCTCATGCTGTTCACTATGAATATTTATTCAAGATTTATTTTTCCTGTTGACTTGCAAGTCAAAATATTGAAAATATCGCCCGATTTGCCTTTCGTCTGTATGTTATTTTTTTTTTGATGCAAGACGTTTGCTGTGTAACATTTGTATTGAAATACTGCATCTTATTTTATTGAAGCGCAATCCTTTTCCATTGTTTGAATGAATTTTTTTTGCCTCGAAGTCAGTTTGACTTAAAGAATGCTTCATTTAACGTTAAAAGGAAAATTTAGAAATTCAAACATACGTTAAATGGTTTTTCTTTATGATTGCAAGCCTTCATAAATAATTAGATTTAGCAGACGATAAGGAAAATTAAATTAAAAACGAATGAAAGTAAGCTGATATATAATTTTCCTAGACCCAAATTTGCTTCAATTTATTTTATATTTATATTCGGAAAACTTAATAAATAACTGTATTTAGCAGACGATAAAATGAAATAAAAGGGAAGATTAGAAGCTTTATTATTATTCTTTTCAGTCTCAGACTGAAAATTCCGCAACGATTACTTTTGTCCATGTGTTTAAAATCAACAGAAAAATGTATGAATTAAGCGACACAAAATAATTATTGAACTGAAAATCATTATTTTTCTATTCATTACAGACAATATTTCATAAAAATGTATCCTGATATTTATTTTATTACCTACTCTTTGGTAAACATTATTTACTGTAAAAGCTACAGATATTTTAAAGTGTTTGTTAGTTAAAATCTCTACAGAATTTTAGAAAAACAAAATTATGTGCCTCTAACATTACTTAAACAATTTAAAATAAGAAATATTTTGCTGAAAGCGTAAAATATTTATAATATTTTTCAATTTAAGTAAATTAGCTTTTGAATATTAACTTACTCTTTATAATACTGTTAATATTACTGGAAATAATTCTATATGCATATATTAAGCTGCAATGAATATCGTAAGGAAAAAATTATAAACAATTATTAAAAATGTATGATAAATGCGGTGAAAGTTCTATTTTGCTTACAGTGTCTCTATCAGCGCCTCAAGCTTTAAGATTTTTTGACGTCCATATTTTTGATTAAAGAATTATTTTCTCTATTATAACATATAAATAAAAGCGTGTTTTAAAAACTTTATTCTTATTTTCATTGCTAAAATTATTAAAAATTAACAGCTTTTTGAATGATGCACTTTTACAGTGCTTCGGTTGAAATTTTAAATCTACTTTACTTAAAAATTAGCTGATAAAGTCGACGTTTCTGGGGATAAAAATTCTTTCATGTCTAATATTTTTAAAGTAGAAATAATTATATATGATTATATGAAATATTACAATAAACAAAATTCTTTTAATTCCTGAAGCGGCTTTTAATTAAAATCAAAATATCAAGTGAGCCATACGATTTTTAAAAACCGTTCCACGCTTTTTTCTCCATAAATCTATAGGAATAAAACAAAAACCAATGTTACTTGAGAATAGTAAGGTTAGGCTCAGAGACAGCGGATGAATTGATGACGTCGCATAGGGAGCTCGTTTCTACGTCCCAATGTTACGCAACGGAATAAATTAATTGTTTGGGAGCTCTTTTAGCTACAGAAACACTTTTTCCAAGCTAAATTTTTTTGTAGAAACGTTGTTAAAGAGTCACACATTACGAAAGAATCAAAACTGGAGAGTTGAAGCAAAAATTTTAATAAAACGCAGTGATCTTTCTCATATGGTCTCTATGCAAGAAAGTCGATAATTGCGTCTATAGCTACTAAACTTTAATACAGTTAAATAAAAACAACTCTAGTTCAGTCAGTGGACGATGTTTAAGAAGCCGAACACTTAAGAATAATTTTACTTGTGATTATAAAATACACATTCGTTTAAAATCAGGCTTTTCACTTACTTCATCTAACTAAAAACAAAATCAAATGTCTTTGAGAAATTTCTAAAAAAATAAATTATAATTTTGAATAAACAATAACAAAAATAACTT
>BGPR01033752.1:4915-16822 GCA_013235015.1 Araneus ventricosus | reverse complement strand
CACAAATTTAGGAAGTAAATGAACAAGGTTTTAATAAAATTTCTAACTGTGTTCATTAGAGGAAACATCTCCTAAAACTAATCATGTGTCGTATAAAAAGTATGACTCGCAAAAGTTGATCTATGCGTATTATTTAATTTCAAAAGACGTATAAATGTGTTTCTACGATATGAGTACAGTATAGCATAAGTAGATAAACAATTATCTATTATAGAATTTGTAAATAATTAAATTCTGCAGATACATTTATTTAAAACTCATCTTAAATAATTATTTCACGAATTTAGGAAGTAAATGAACAAGGTTTTAATAAAATTTCTAACAGTTTTCATTAGAGGAAACATCTCGTAAAACCAATCATGTGTTGTATAAAAAATATGACTCGCAAATGTTGATCTATGCGTATTATTTCATTTCAAAAGACGTATAAATGTGTTTCTACGAGATGAGTACAGTATAGCATAGGTAGATAAATTATTATATATTATAGAATTTGTAAATAATTAAATTCTGCAGATGCGTTTATTTAAAACGCATCTCAAATAAGTATTTCACGAATTTAGGAAGTAAATGAATAAGGTTTTAATTAAATTTCTAATAGTTTTCATTAAGCCTTCGTTAGTCTTAACACATTCTCTCCCGCTATTCACGCCTGAGATTCGAACCATCTATCTAATTAAACGACCCTTTCTCTGCCATCTCTTAACTATAGTAGAGAAGGGGTCAACTAATTAGATAATAGGTTCCGACGCTCCAGAGCGTCGGTGGCAGTGAATCATTTTCATCCTTAACCCTCCGAGCGGCGCAAACGTCTTTTTCCATTTTTCATGTTCAGTTCAAAAGCAGAAAGCTCCTATTTATATTTATATTTTTTAAAACAATCATGGATAAAGTATTCTTAAGAGATATAATTAAATACAAAATCGATCGATTCATACTTTAAAAGCTAAGCTTTCTAACCTGATATCAAAAAGTTTAAAATAATTGGGTGCTCAGAGGGTTAAATTGTCGCAATGTATCTATCTGATATAAAATCCATTCTGTGATAACCTTCTCTTTATGATTATAATAATTGATCCTAATGCGAATGTAAATTATATTCTGTGAGAAAAATTCAATGTGAAATGCATTAAAAGTAGAATAAAGACACATAAAAAAATTAACCAAATACGGCGTACGTATTCATTAGATAATGTGACTTATCGGGGGTGAGGGTTAACCATGATGTAGGATTGGAGATGAACTTTCCGAACTTTTTTCTTTCGACACAAAATTTAAGGCTGACATTTTTTTAAAAAATCGTAAGTTCAAAATAAGTGACAAAGGAGAATATAACGATCTTTAGAAAAGAACTAGGAATTACTGCCGTAGATAAAAATGAATGAAATGACTTAATCAAAATTGTTCTCAACCACTTTTTACCATTGTTACTGGAGAATCAGACAAAAGTTCGAGCTATCAATTTTTACTGTCCCTGTGTTACTCTTAGGGACCCTACTGACTGACGGTATCCTTTATGCATTAGCAATTGATTATTTAGGATGTAGCATGGTTAAATAAATTAAAATCAGCATAGTTGAAATAAAACTATTTTAATTGCAAAAATACAAATGAGATACCTCCGTATTGAAATTTTATTATGAAAACCTTAATGAAATTTTTTCTTCCATCCTGCATATGTGATTTTTTATTTACATTTTCTGCAATAAAGAGCAACAACCTTTTAAATGGTTCAAACAGTTTCGATGAAAAATTACTGCACACCTTTTGATTCTTGCAACGCATTAGATAGCTCAACGTCATGACGAATTTTACTTCATAAACATCCGCAAAACGTATTAAGTAGATTCTGAGATACCTGATCTTCTAGAAAAGCAATAAAACTGAATAAGAAAATAACAAAGAAAAATATGTTGCATCTAAGGATAAAAACACTCAGATTTACAAACTAAATTTCATAGATTTTTTAGTGAAATTGTGACTAATATTTCGTAGTTTGCAAGAGAGTATCGAAGTCACGCAAATGCAAAAGCAGAAAATGTTAATCAGAGGTGGTTGTTCAAATAGATTCGATGAAAAATTACTGCACATTCTCTGATTTCTTGAAATTCATTAGACAGCTCGATGTCACGACGAATTTTACTTCACAAACATCCGTAAAACGTACTAAGTAGATTCTGAGATATCTGTTCCTCTAGAAAAGCAATAAAACTGAATAAGAAAATAATAAAGGAACATATGTTTTATCTAAGGATGAAAATAATCAAGTTTAACAACTAGATTTCAAAGATTTTTTAGTGAAATTTTGACAAATATTTCGTAAGCTGTTAGAGAGTAAGAAAGTCACGTAAATGCAGAAACAGAATATATTTGTAGTATGTAGCGTTGTGGAATGTAGCGTTGTTCGAGACCAAAGAAAATAATTACGTCAAATGTATTTGATAAGGAATTGTTTCCGTTTTGTTTTTCTGTAAATCTTTCTAAAAATATTATCGGTTTAAAACCTTTTTATGCACTCAAACCAAGAATAATTTTGAGCGATCCGACAGGAAAAATGCGGACTAATGTTATATCATAAAGTTTAAGGAATAGAAGATATATCATTGGTTTTAGATAGCAGGATAATATTTCTAATATGGTAAAGTTTAAAACCAGGATTAATTTCGATTTAATAAAAATTACTTCAACAGGTTTGCCGACAACATACACATGCCAATTTTATATGAAATGAGTCATTATTAAAATTTTATGGCAGATAGTGTTTGAAAAATATTCTGTAAAAGCAGACCTCATTCAATTCATATGCTTGATTATAAGACCTGATTCCACATATTTTGTGCATCAACCGATTACACCAAATGTTTTATTCTAACTGTTCTACGTAAATGTCTTATTCATAAACTTTACAACGTCTTTTCGGAGAAAAAATTCACGAAAATAAAATAAACAAATAAAAAATTATTTAACGTAAAGCAAAAATAAGCAACGTAGCGACATGCATTTGGAATATTTAAAAGAAATCATGACAGCTTTCTGTATAAGATTTGTTTATTAATAATGAAGAATCTTCTAGAGAAATGCTTTGTTAGTGAATGTTTTCGCGTCACTCAAATTAATTTATACGTCTTTACCTCGGGTTTTAGGCCCACAGTTTAAGCTTCTCTGTTTTATACCAACAAGGAGGATAATAAAAAATTTTTGATTATATCCTCACTCCAAACTATTGATTATATCATATTAACTATTGATTTTTGAAAGATAAGAAAAAGAACTATTTTCTCGACTTTCTGACGGGAAAATATAATATAAACGATATTTTTGTTGAGTGAAGCTCTTAAAAGTGCTGTTAAGAATTCGGGTAAATGGCTGTATAAAGAATGGTGCCGTTTTGGTTTTATATAAATTTTATCTTTTATACATTTTTTTGCGTTTGATGCGATTCCAGGGTGTTAAAAGTCCCCTCGCCAGTGATTTGAAAACAAAATATTTTTCTTCGAAATAAATATCTTATTAAAGGGAAACAGAAAAAAAACTTATGTTTTTAAGAACGGCTTATGATCTACCGCATTTTTAAAAAAAATTTCGTCACCATTAATTAACTTTTCTTTATTTTTATACTTTTAAATGACTTTTCACATCAATCCAGTCTGCTGGAAGAGTTGTGTCAACCGAAATTTTCCCGATTCATTAAAATTTAATTTGAACGGTTATTATTTCGGGATTTTATTTCATTTCAATCTATTTTAAGATAGTCAAACCACACAAGAATAAACTGTGTTAAACGTCAGGTGTCGATCCTAGTTTTCTTAGGGTTCTATTTTTGTGGAAAAAAAATGACTTTTGTGAAAAATAAAAATCTTTTTGAGAGGAAAAAAATTATTTTTGTGAAAAATAAAAATATTTTGGTGAACATTTTTTTATCATGTAAAACCTTCAGTTTTAGCAGTAATATTTCTATATTTTACGTGAATTAATTTTGTGAAGGGGCTATTTTTATGAATTTGAATTTTGTGAAGGGGCCATTTCCATGAAGTGGAATTTTGTGAAGGGGTCGTTTTCATGAAGTGGAATTTTGTGAAGGGGCCGCAAAACGCCCCCAATTTTCGCCTGGATTTACCCATGAACGTATAATTGAATAAAAATCTATAATTAATTGATTTAACACCGAAACAGAATTTTGCATTAAGCATCATCTTTAAATTTACAATTCATTTGAGTTATTGAATGGATTCGAATTTCTGAGTCTTTCTTTTTAAGTGATTTGATAATTTAAACAAAGCAAATTTACAACATTGTTTCAGACTTTTATACGTCCTTAAATGCTCTTAAATTATCATGTTCTCATGAATAAACTCTTATTTATCTCGTTAATTTAGAATTTCACTTGTTTCAAAAGTTTAACGAAAACGTTTGTCAAAGTACAGGCTTCGAAGTCTTGCTAGAAAAATTTTCAAACTTAATTTGGCATTCTCTGTGCATGTTAAAAAGTCAATCACTACATATTAAAAATGACGGCATAAAATTAATTAATTTAAAATAAACAATTATGGAACAAAGAAGCGTGAAATTAAAAAAAAATTAAACCAGAGGAAAAGAAACGCTTCCGTCATCTTGCCGTACTGCGTTTCTTTTTTCTCGAAGACGCATCAGTGGCGACAGATTGTTCTGAAGAAATATTTTTAAATTTGCATTTTTATTGAGGTGGCATCAGTACGCTACACGTCCTGACTGGAAATTATTTTTTAGAATATTCCACACTGTGTTGATGATCGAAAAATGATCATGTTGGCATTTTCATTTTCTCACGTACGAAGTATACAGAGAGAAAGTTTTGTAATTGTAGAGATTTTCATGAATTAAACGTTTCAGACGTCCAAAGCCAGAAAAAAACTATTTTTGGAATTATGTCTGTCTGTCTGTCTGTGAACACGATGATTGAAGAACGGAACAATCTAGAGGCGTGGAATTTAGTATGTATGTTGTATAGCTGCAAAACTGAACATCGCCATTTTTAAAAAATGGGGTTTTTTTCCCTCAAGGGTTTTTAAATCCATTTTAGCCTTTTCATACATCGCCACCTAAAACTGAATATTGAAGCAAACTGACGAAACACTCCGAATGTCATTTAACTTATTTTTTAAATCTCATTTTACCCTTTTCATATATCGCCACCTAAAACTGAATATTGAAGCAAACTGACGAAACACTCCGAATGTCATTTAACTTATTTTTTAATTCCATTTTACCCGGCCTCAAAGACACGGAAGGAGACGACAGATTATTTTAAAGTATCATAGGTCTATAGCATTGCAATACAATTCTGTACTTTACTACTCTTATGTTTAATTTTATATCAATCGTTTTGTAAAATTACGAAGGACATTACGAAAGTAATTTTCGTCATGAATTTTTCACGAGGAAGCTTTATTACAATCCGAAACATACAATGACATAAAAAGTGCAAACTTTTCCCTACTTTGCCACATATTCGCCACCGACATTCATACATTTGTCATACCGTGAAATCAATTTCAAGAAACCATCCTGATAAAAATCGGTGGCCAGCGAGCGAAGGAAGTTCTTCACAGTCTGCTGCACCTCTTCATTGCTTCGGAAGTGACGTCCCGATAGTTCTAACTTTAATGCAGGAAAAAGGTGAAAGTCTGATGTTGCAAGATCGGGACCGTAGGCCGGGTGATCCAGTCTCTCCCATTCCAGGCGACGAATGTGTTCTTTTGTGTCCCTTGAGTGGGGTCTTGCATTATCGTCCAAGAACGAAACCCCTCGACGCTTATTGCCATTCTCGCAGTCTGGTGATCAGCGTGAGGTCATTCGGCATCTATCTTCACCTTTTTCCTGCATTGAAATCAGCACTATCGGGACGTCACTTCCGAAGCAATGAAGAGGTGCTGCAGGCTGTGAAGAACTTCCTTCGCTCGCTGGCCACCAATTTTTACCAGGATGGTTTCTTGAAATTGATTTCACGGTACGACAAAGTATCAATGTCGGCGGCTAATATGCGGAAAAATAGCCAAAAGTTTGTTTTTTGTTATGCCATTGTATGTTTCGGATTTTAATAAAGCTTCCTTGTAAAAAAGCATGACGAAACTTACTTTCGGAACGTACCTCGTAAATACAAAGTAAATACCCTTGTTATAAAGCTATAAAGTCGTTTCCCTGAGATGCTAATCTTGGCGACAAACTTGGCTACTTGGCGATAAATTTGGCGACTTGACGGCAAAGTTGGCGACTTTGGCGAAAAAGGTAATTTTCAGAAGGACCTCGAACTTTCAACCTATTTGTACTGGTTTCATGAATTTCTAGAAATTACGTCACTTCCTACGTAATGAAGTCACTTCCTGTTGAAAAGTATAAAGGCGAGCTCTCAAGCCAAGAAGAGTCTGTTGGAATTTGATCAGCAAGCAAGCTGGTGAGCTAACAAGAAACCTTTGAGCGCTGTGTTCAGATTTATTGGTAGTCTCTGTTGTGAATTTTTACTAGTGCTGTGTTAATACTTGTGCTACGTTTCTTTTCCTAGAATATTTGTAAAATAAAGAGCTTTATTTTTTTTAATCCTGCTTATTGGATTGCATTCACGTACACCCACAAGACAATTTCGGTGCAATATGTATTTTGCATTAACTTTTAAAGGAGATCTTTCCATTTTCGCTTCTAGCCAGCAGGTGAAATCACGTAACTGTACATATGACTTAAGGTATTTCTGTTATCCGGCACAGCTCTGGTCTGGACGGTGAAGGCTGATCGTACTTTTACTAAAACTCTGACGTACAATATGCGCCATGTTGTGCTAGTGTAGCAGAAAGTCCAGGGGAGAGCAATCACATTGTTTGCTTTCTCGCAAACGAAGAACACAAATAGAAGATATTGTAATCGTCAATAAATTCGCTTTATGATTTTAATTTTTGAAATAATGTCTGTCTCTCTGACCGTGAACACCATAAATGAAAAACGCAACAAGTTAGAAGGTTGAAATTTGGTTTACGGTCTTTACTCTGAAAGTTGTCGATATTTATCAAATTTCGTGCTCATTGGTTTCGCAGTGCACCACACATTGAGCATTTTCTGACTGCGCATGGGCGAAGTTTTTTCTTTCATAGCTTAACAGCCAGAAATATAGGCCAACTTATATAAAAATTCCAGTTCAATACCGTTAGTAATCAAAGATATCGGCACTTCAAGAGCCACATTGCTTTTGATCTTTAAGAGAAACAAAATGATGAGGGTTCTTGCGCAAATTGATATTTTTTAAAATTGAATCTTCAAAAGTAATATTGAATTTTATGAAGGTTGACTATCCTGAATACTCACATATACTTATAAATTAAACACATAATTTAAATTGCATTTCGATGATAACTTATTCGGAGGAAAAATAGCCCGTTGCAGTTCATTGGTTTCCCTGTGAAACCAAAAATTTCTTGAAAATAAAAAATTCTAATTTTTTTTTCTTTACATATTTATGATCGTCCACTTGTTTAACACTCATGTTTGAAATTAATTTAGTATATTTCGAAACGAAACATGCAGTGAACTTAAAAGAGTTACAGAGTGTTACTTTCGTGTGCATGTGAACGAAGTGTTCGTATGTTCACATTCACACGAAGGAGTTACTTTCGTGTGCATGTGAACGTAATAATTCAGAAATATAACGAATTATATTGATGAAATTTAGCATATGGCTTTATCATTAAAATTATAAACTATAAGACATTTCTCACCAAATCAGCCCAAACATTGCATGTTTGTCGGACTGTCTCTTCATCTGTGGACGAGTTCTGTTTTGTTTACTTGGGGTAATGTAGAATTTCCGCTACACCGACTGACTTCCGGTGAAATGCTTCCTCAATGCTTCAGTCTTCAAAATCACTCTGTTTTATGACTTTAATTAATGTTTTAAGTAGAGTTTTTAAATGTTATGTCTTAAGAATACTTTGAAAATATTAAATTTGATGTTCCTTTTGCTGTAGCTCTCAATGTTACTTAGAATATGAACCTGATATTGTGGAAGGGTGCCATAATTGCGTGATATCGCAATTTTTGTCGACTTCTAAGATCTGTGTGGTGGTTAAATTTATAACCAAACGATTTAGATAATGACTGATGGTTAAATTTTGATACAGTTTAAAAAACCAGCGGGAGAGTTCTCCCCTAAACTTTCTCGTATACTTCCCCCAAAAGGTGCCGTTTCTCCTTCCCCCCGCGTGGCTAAAAAAATTCGAACCTACTGTTATCCAGAATCCAATGACTATCAGAAGGTTTTTCATTATAGTGATTGAAAAATATCTAGGCAAAGAATTCAAAGAGATGCGTACAGATTAAAACGCATCTATCACACACTGATAGGTTTCACTCTTGCCGTCTCAAGGACAAACTGACGTAATCGCTCCTTTCGCGAGCACAGACGATTGCTTTCGTACGCATGCGCGTGGAGATAGCGGATTGGTTTCAATGGTAAATTATACAGACCGACAGACAGTCAACCCTTTGACGGATTTGGCCCAAACCTTTATACGGACCTACATTCATGACGATAAAACTGTGTACCAAATTTTATCTATCTAGCTATTCAAGCTATCCATCTAGCTATTCAAGTTTTTGAGTTATAGTGTTCACATGACTTCGGACATACTGACAGACAGACTTCCCGTTGACAGATTTTATCCAAAATTTGATAGAAACCTACAAATTATATTTAAAGACCACATACCAAATTTCATCTCCGTAGCTCTAATAGTTTTCGAGTTATCGTGTTCACAGACATACAGACACACAGACAGACATAATTCCAAAATTGTGTTTTTTGGACTCAGGGAGGTCTAAAACGTGGAGATTCGTCAAAATCTCGAGTTCGAATTTTTTGACGATTACACTACTTTCTCTTTGTATACTTCGTATACGAGAAAGTAAAAATGAATTTGGCGATTGCTCAAATCGGAGAGTTACCGGAAAATGGAAGTGAATCCTGGGAACGGAGGTTAACCCAAAATAAACAAAATAGAAAACTCGTCCATATTCGAATGCGGCAACTCGAAAGCATGACTAGCTTCATAAATGAAATTAGCTTGTGACCTTAACACCAAAGTTGTAGATAAGTATTAAATCTTGGACTCGGTAAGTCAAAGGTAAAAAATACAAAATTTGTTCTCGAATTTCTTCACTATACTACAAAAGTCAATACAAAAGCTCAATATTTTGTAAGTGTATTAGAAAGTCGAGGTGAAAACATTACCTCTGGTTAAGACTGATTTGGAATAGTAATAAAAAAATTTAAAAATTATATCTGAATAAATATTTTATTTTATTCTTATTTTAAAGCGAAGTTAAAATATCGATTTAAAGATTATTATTACCTTTAAACACGTAGAAAACAAAATAAAAATATCTAATCGTTGCTCGGTTAATTGTGATGTAGAAATATTATTTATATTCCATATTTTCCGTTCGAACCATGTTGACAACGATCGTAATAAAAGTAAGTTTTCAGAAAGGCGATTCTAGATATAATGCTGTTGTGTTCAAATGTTTCATTATTGAATGAAACTGTCAAATGTAAACAAAATTGTGGAAATGAGATTTCGATAAAAAAGAGAAGAAATGAAACCTTGTTTTTCTCAAGATTTCAATAGCTAAAACTTTTATCATATTTTTAATATTATTACTTTATGCGATGTATTTATATCTGAGAAACATATTTCTAGTATGTTGAGTAATTTTTAAACAAAAGAATATCAATTCCTATCTAAACTATACGTTTCAAAACAAATGTAAACTGTTCATAATAATAAGCACTAATATGATGCATAAAACATTCTCAATGCCTGTTGTTTATGTATCAAATAAACAAATACCAGCTCTCATGCTGTTCACTATGAATATTTATTCAAGATTTATTTTTCCTGTTGACTTGCAAGTCAAAATATTGAAAATATCGCCCGATTTGCCTTTCGTCTGTATGTTATTTTTTTTTTGATGCAAGACGTTTGCTGTGTAACATTTGTATTGAAATACTGCATCTTATTTTATTGAAGCGCAATCCTTTTCCATTGTTTGAATGAATTTTTTTTGCCTCGAAGTCAGTTTGACTTAAAGAATGCTTCATTTAACGTTAAAAGGAAAATTTAGAAATTCAAACATACGTTAAATGGTTTTTCTTTATGATTGCAAGCCTTCATAAATAATTAGATTTAGCAGACGATAAGGAAAATTAAATTAAAAACGAATGAAAGTAAGCTGATATATAATTTTCCTAGACCCAAATTTGCTTCAATTATTTTATATTTATATTCGGAAAACTTAATAAATAACTGTATTTAGCAGACGATAAAATGAAATAAAAGGGAAGATTAGAAGCTTTATTATTATTCTTTTCAGTCTCAGACTGAAAATTCCGCAACGATTACTTTTGTCCATGTGTTTAAAATCAACAGAAAAATGTATGAATTAAGCGACACAAAATAATTATTGAACTGAAAATCATTATTTTTCTATTCATTACAGACAATATTTCATAAAAATGTATCCTGATATTTATTTTATTACCTACTCTTTGGTAAACATTATTTACTGTAAAAGCTACAGATATTTTAAAGTGTTTGTTAGTTAAAATCTCTACAGAATTTTAGAAAAACAAACTTATGTGCCTCTAACATTACTTAAACAATTTAAAATAAGAAATATTTTGCTGAAAGTGTAAAATATTTATAATATTTTTCAATTTAAGTAAATTAGCTTTTGAATATTAACTTACTCTTTATAATACTGTTAATATCACTGGAAATAATTCTATATGCATATATTAAGCTGCAATGAATATCGTAAGGAAAAAATTATAAACAATTATTAAAAATGTACGATAAATGCGGTTAAAGTTCTATTTTGCTTACAGTGTCTCTATCAGCGCCTCAAGCTTTAAGATTTTTTGACGTCCATATTTTTGATTAAAGAATTATTTTCTCTGTTATAATATATAAATAAAAGCGTGTTTTAAAAACTTTATTCTTATTTTCATTGCTAAAATTATTACAAATTAACAGCTTTTTGAATGATGCACTTTTACAGTGCTTCGGTTGAAATTTTAATTCTACTTTACTTAAAAATTAGCTGATAAAGCCGACGTTTCTGGGGATAAAAATTCTTTCATGTCTAATATTTTTAAAGTAGAAATAATTATATATGAGTATATGAAATATTACAATAAACAAAATTCTTTTAATGCCTGAAGCGGCTTTTAATTAAAATCAAAATATCAAGTGAGCCATACGATTTTTAAAAACCGTTCCACGCTTTTTTCTCCATAAATACGTTTTTTTTTCTCCGCTATAGGCTTTTTTTCTCCATAAATCTATAGGAATAAAACAAAAACCAATGTTACTTGAGAATAGTAAGGTTAGGCTCAGAGACAGCGGATGAATTGATGACGTCGCATAGGGAGCTCGTTTCTACGTCCCAATGTTACGCAACGGAATAAATTAATTGTTTGGGAGCTCTTTTAGCTACAGAAACACTTTTTCCAAGCTAAATTTTTTTGTAGAAACGTTGTTAAAGAGTCACACATTACGAAAGAATCAAAACTGGAGAGTTGAAGCAAAAATTTTAATAAAACGCAGTGATCTTTCTCATATGGTCTCTATGCAAGAAAGTCGATAATTGCGTCTATAGCTACTAAACTTTAATACAGTTAAATAAAAACAACTCTAGTTCAGTCAGTGGACGATGTTTAAGAAGCCGAACACTTAAGAATAATTTTACTTGTGATTATAAAATACACATTCGTTTAAAATCAGGCTTTTCACTTACTTCATCTAACTAAAAACAAAATCAAATGTCTTTGAGAAATTTCTAAAAAAATAAATTATAATTTTGAATAAACAATAACAAAAATAACTT
>BGPR01033751.1:0-16823 GCA_013235015.1 Araneus ventricosus | reverse complement strand
TTATTATATGACAGGAAAGCAAACTTATTAAGTTAAGATGAGTTCTCACATTAATTAATTGGATTACGACAGTCAAGTTTACATATTGGTATTGGTGTTTTAGGGCTTTAATAAAATTAAATAATTTTAGCAGATTTTACTGGCTTTGAGTGCGCTGCACACCGAACGGCAAGCTCTGTTGCCTTGCCTTTAATCACTCGATGAAGGAAAAGAACGATATGCACTGTATGTCTTTTTACTTTTTTGTAAATAATGTATGATTTCAGGTTTCTAGCTCTCCATCTACAACATGTTCCTAGATAGTAACATAATCTGAATGCAAATGAATAATGAATGAAAATTTTAATTACCTAATCTGGATGAAATGAATAATTTTAAACAGGACGTAATTTTAATTTTTTTTAATATTTAAATTTTTACTAAAAAATAATAATTTCAGCTGGAGAGGGTTAAGATTATCTGCAGGTTTATTAAGATGAAAATTTTTCGTGTGGACGGAGTCAAAAACATTATGATCTGCATCCCCTATTTTTGTGCGGACACCGAGTTGTGAATCAAAAATTTTAAAATCTTTAAGATAATAAGAAAATGGTCCTTTCATCTAAGAAATATATTAAAAATCTGAATTAAAAATTTTACATCTACATGCTCGGCGAATCCCCTAGCCTTTCTCCCCGATTATCCCGACATTATCCCAATATTCTTCGCAGTCTTCTCTGATTCTCCTTTTAGTTTTGTCCCGACCAAGTTTAGAAGCAGACCGTCAGTCCCGAATGTGCAAACACTGCATTAAAGACTTTGGATAATGCCGCTGCAATTTTCTTATTTCGTTTCTAGCATGTCACTCTTGGGATAGCAGACATTTTGAGAACATTGTTTTTGCCATTTCCGAAAGATTCCCAATGACTGACATCTGAGACCGAGTAGTACTGGTCAGTAGCATTTGGTACTGATAAATGGAAACATAGTAACAACCAGCGGGAGTGTTTTCCCCTAAACTTTCTCGTATATTTCCAAAAAAGGTGTCATTTCCCCTCCCCCCTGCGCGGATAAAAATTCCGAACCTTCTCTAACCCAGATTGCCACGGCTATCTACGAGTTTCTTTTGGTGCGTGCCTAAGTCGAAAGGAGGGTATTAGTAGTAGCGCATGATTACGAAGGTCACGAACAGCGCCAATACTCAATTTGGCCTTGTTAAAGAAAATAGATAAAGAAAGAAGAAAGGAATTAGATAAAGAAAATCTAATATGCAATTTGAATGCATTTTTAGCTGATTAAAATGAAAATTGGACACAGATCTACCATTAGGGTTAGAAGATCACATACCAAATTTCATTTATCTAAGTAGTGGCATTTAGGAGTTAACGTGTTCAGAAGCATGCGAATATACAGACAGACAGACAGCCAACGCGTTGACGGATTTGGTCCAAAACTTGCTACGGACCTACGTTCTTTATGATAAAACTGTGTACCAAATTTTATCCATCCTGCTATTTATGTTTTTGAGTTATCGTGTTCACATGAACGCGTACAGACGGCCAGTCAGACTTTCCGTGGACGGTCCAAAATTTTATAGAGACCTGCAAATTATGTGTAAAGATCACATACCAAATTTCAACCCTGTAGCTCTAATAGTTTTCGAGTTATCGTGTTCACAGACAGACATAATTCCAAAATTGTGTTTTTTGAATTCGGGGAGCGTGGATATTCATCAAAATCTCGAGTTCGAATTTTTTGACGACTACAATACTTTCTCATTGTATACCTCGTACCCGAGAAAGTAAAAGTCCTTACCTTACTCATTCATTTCCTACAAGAATAGCTTAAATGACTAACATGGTTTGTTTACCGTTAGTTCGTTTCTGGACATCCTGTAATTTTCATTTTACAAGATAGATTGATATGCCAAAAATACCATGTAAACTGAAACAATACTGTTCAAATCCACAATTCGCTGCGGAGATAGATATATAACAATTTCAAGAGAAGAGGCGAGGAGATATAGATGGCAAGGTAGCCGGTCTTAGGGGATGAAATAAAGACAGAATATGAGTGGGATTATTTTACTTTTTAAAGCCAATTATGATTAAGAAAATGAAAAATTATACTTCACTCCGGCAACTATTTACACTTGCGACGCCAGTGAAACCGTACAAAACAATATCATTCTTTTTCAAAAAAAATAAAAACTTATTTTCATTTAAAAATGCATTTATTAAGGCTAACTTATACACATAGAATAAAATGCAAAATGTAAAAAACGTAGAATAAAGGAGTGAAGAACTTCTTACACGAATTACTGAATAACATGATTACAAGCTGTGAATTCTATGAAAGTAAAAACGAAAAGACACAGCAGCACAGCTTACAACAGTGCTTAATTAGAGTCGCAGTAGTAGATTTAAAATTTCTGAAATTACTGAGGGTGTTTACACATTTTTAGAACGATTTCGATAAAGAATTTAAATAAAGCAAGTGTTTTGGAACAAAAATTTCTGGCAACAGCTTATTATTTGAAATGAGAAATATCGTCTGCCACTTTTAAATTTATTATTCTTCCAAAATGTCGCATGTACACAAGCTGTGGGTTGAAGTATATATTTTAGCTCTTTCCGAAAAGAAATATTCCTATTCCATAATTCAAAAACGTTGTGAAATGCATGGTATTAAAATTTCTAAGTGCAAAATAAGCAACATCATTAATCGAAAAGGGAAAAACAGTCAATTATTACTTCTACATGGAAAGGTGACTTCAAACGAATACCTGAAAAAGGTACGTATTGTTTCAAATATTTCTAAAGTGAAATCGCTGGTAACAAGAGAAAATCCGCCGACCCAGAAATCAATTGCAATGTCTTTAAATACATATGTAGCAACAATAAATAAAATAATAAACGAAGATTTACAACTTAAAAAAGCTAAAAAAAAACAAAATGTTCACCAGCTTTTGCCGAGGCATGTATCTCAACGCAGAACAGTTTGCAGAACCCTGTATGAAAACTATTTAACAGGAAATAAATGGAAATACATTGTGACCCTTGATGAAGCATGTATTTACCAAAATCAAAAATGGGTCTATTTACTATCCAAAACGAAGAGAAAAAAATGTTCAAACCTGGTTCCGTCAACGCAAAGAAAGTTTCAGTAAGGGGTTTACGATTGTCGCAGGGTTCTCCTATAAGGGGGAAATTATAAATAAGAAGAGTGGAAAGAAATGTTAAAATCAACTCAACGTTCTATCAATAGAAAGTTTTACGTCCGATATTTACAGAAAAAAAACCCATTTCTTTATCCCATTGACTTTCAAAGAGTGAAACTTCATCGAAAAGTACAAGTCATACTTCGAAAAGTACCACTGCATTCCTTAAAAAAACGAAGACTGATACAGGTATTACATATATACCTTTTCAACATATACCTGCGAACTCCCCTGACGTTTCACCTATGGACTATTGTGCCTTTGATTTGTTGAAAAGAGCTCTTTCTAAGCGCAAACCCACCACGAACGATGGACTCTGGAAAGTAGAAGAAGAGGAATGGAAATTAATACCCCTGGAAATTTTACGAAAAGCCTTCCTATCATGGAAATCACGATGCAGACTTGTAGTCTAGAAAACAGGCTAGCAGATCGAAGATTAAAAAAAAAATATTCTTTACATTTTAAACATTAATTAAACGGCCCCGAAATCGTTCTAAAAATGTGTAAACACCCTCTGTAAAAGGTGTTTTTTTGGAGAGGAATAAGTTATAGTTTTAGTTACTAAATAGTATATGAATAATATAGGGATGTAGGAAAAATAATTTTAAAAATTAATGTTTAACATGCAGAATTTAATTAACACGTTGGCTGCCGCTGACGCCGTTTGACTCACACCTACTACAGTGAAACCTCTTTGAACGGCCACCCCTGCATAGCGGCCATCCCTCTTAACGGCCAATTTTTCGTTTCACGGATTTTTCGGCCCATAGACCTAATGTTAAAATAACCCCTAGCAATGGCTATCCAACCCCTCTAAACGGATGTCGTCGATCTCACTCTGATGTTTCCCGGTTTGGGTTTAGATCTTTTTTAAATGACCTATTCGGAAATCTCTTTTAACTTTTTATATGACTTGGTGTGTGTGTGTTTGCTGTGATTGGTGTGATGTGTGTGTGTGTCTTGTCTGTCTTTTATGTGTGTTTTACATTTGCTTTTTATATATGGTAATTGATGTTTTATGATAATTTTATTTATTAATTGCTTGTATTGCAAGATTTTTATGCTCATCTGTTGTAACATTTTAATTGTATATTTTCGTGGCGACCGATGAGTTGGTCGCTTGACACCTTATCGCTTGTATCTTTTATCAATTGTGTTACGACGTTATGTGTTGTGTCCGGCACCTTTTGTATTTAACTTCTGCTCCTGTATGAGCATAGTATGTATTGGTGTTTCATTTTTGTAACTACGTTTACTCAGCTTGTGTGTACGGCACGCTTTTTATTCTTTATGTGTCTAGCACCCTTTCTATATTTTACTGCCACTATGGGCAATGTTTGTAAACTTTTCTCTTTGACTCAATAAATGCTAGTGCAGGAGCTAGGTCCTGTCGTTGGCCGACGCGCCTTAGGGGTTTCTTTGCTTCCCCGGCGGCCTTTTTTGTCTTACACCCTTTTTAGGTAGGCTGGGCCGTCGCGGGTATAAAAAAAAAAAACCCTCTAAACGGCCGCCTGTTGGGTTCGCCCATCCCATTTTTCAGCAAAATCTACTCACTTCATGTTTCTAATCTTGAGCCGTTAGTTCGTTTGTACGTCTTGCTTCCTATTGGCTGTTAGCGGATTCCGATAATTTTGGAGCAAAAATGTCATTCACGCTTGTTTCATTAGATGGTCAGTGAGCTGAGTTGGAACGATGTCGAAACGCGTTTTCCTAAATCTCGAGCAGAGCATTGAAATTCTGCGTCAATATGAGAACGGCAAATCGGCGAGAAAGTTAGCTGAATTATTTTACTGCGGAAGAACGCAAATCAACAAAATCATTAAAGAAAAAGATCTGATTTTGAAAGAGTACGAAGACTTCAAACTTCGTGGTGTCAAACGGATGAGACACGAAAAGTATGTCGACATAAACGAGGCTGTTTTGGAATGGTTTAAAACTGTTCGGGCGAAGAAAATTCCTGTCAGTGGACCTATGATTCAACACAAGGCAAAAGAACTTGCGGATGCTTTGGGAATTGAAAATTTCTCCGCCAGTAATGGATGGCTGAACAGATTTCGCATACGGAATAACATTACTTTTCGATCACTGTGTAGCGAAGCAGCCGATGTCGACCCCAGTTTATGTGGAGATTGGCAGGAGCGTCTTTCACTTCTTTTGGCTGGATATGATGACGAGGACATATTTAACATGGACGAAACGGCACTCTTTTTTCGCGCTTTGCCCAATAAGAGCATAATTCAAAAATTCGAAGAAGCCAGAGGTGGAAAAATTCCGAAGGAGCGACTTACCATTAGTTTTAGTGTGAGCGCAGCTGGAGAGAAAGAGAAGCTCCTGGTCATTTGGAGATGTCAAAGACCCAGGTGTTTTAAAGGGAAAGATTTAAACCGTCTTGGTGGTCGTGGTACGCGAACAAAAAAGCATGGATGACTTCATCTATTTTTTAAGAATGGCTGGTAAACTTCGACAAAAAAATGAGGAATCAAGCCAGGAAAGTTCTCCTTGTGTTGGACAATGCGACGTGTCATGCGCACGGAGCTCAGCTCAAAAATGTCAAACTGTTATTTCTACCGCCAAATACGACATCAAAACTTCAGCCATTAGATCATGGTGTTATAAAATGTTTCAAGATGGAATATAGACAGTGCGCTCTGCGACACGTCATTGCACGTATGGGTGGATGCGAAAGTGCTAGTGAACTTTCAAAGAAAATTTCTGTCGGAGATGCTCTTGACTGGATTAAAACCTCCTGAGAAAAAATAGGTCAAGAAGTGATCACTAAATGTGATCACTTCTTGATCCTGTTTTCACCTGTTTTTTAAATGTTTCGTTAGCTGTGGAATCAGTAGCAGAGAAGTCGAGAGACAATTACATTTATTCGACGAATCGACGGCGGAAGATCAGTTAGCAGAGCTCTCGAAACTTGCTGGAATAGAGTACCATCCCGAATCCTTCCAGCACGAAGCAGCAGCGGAGTCGCTTTGATGATTACAGTGCCGATTGGGAGGAATGCCTTTGGTTAACGAGTCTGCGGAAGGTAAGCGTTTTTTAAATGCTTTTAATTCAATCTAAAATTAATTTGAGATTGATTTAAATTAACTAACCATAATGTTTTGTGTATATAAACGTTTTTACAAATGAATTTTTGTGCCTTTCAGGCTCTAATTCCGTCTCTGACGAGGAATTTTCTGATACGGTTTGTAATCGTCAGCAAGCTAAACTTTCAACTCAAGTGACTTTGGGGAAAATAGATGAACTCATCGGAAATTCCAACGCAATGACAAACGAATCGGGTGGAAATTTACTTTTTAAACTGAAAAACGAACTTGAAAGAATAATTGTTTGTAAAAACTCAAAACAGTCACAAATTGTATCCTTTTTTCAAAAAATGTAAAAATTCATTAAATAAAGTACTATTTTCTCTTTAGATAAGTCTCAAACTTCATTTTAAATAAGAAATATGCGTGAGATTTGTTTATATTGTATATTATAGCAATTATCTTGTAATTGTAAAGAAAACCCTTCAGAGCGGCCACCCCCTCTGAGCGGCCAAATTTTCTCGGAACGGAGGGGTGGCCGCTCAGAGAGGTTGGTTTCGCTGTATCTAATTAGATGACTCCTTCTCTGTTATAGTTAACAGATAGTATAGAAGGAGTCATCTAATTATATAAAAAGTCCGAATCTATCACGCGCTGGCGCGGGACATGGCAGCGAACGTGTTAAAGGCGTTTTTAGTTCAGGAAAACAATACAACAAATTTAGCAACGCTAGCGTACCGTTTTGATGCAACCCAAGCACAATTTTAGAACTGATCTCGAACAGTAATCAGGTGGCATTGACGACACCTGAGTGTGCTCCTCCTTCCCTTAGCTTCAGAGCCACATCACCTACAGAGCTTTTGATCTTCGACGACAAATTTAAGGTACATCACGCCCACATATTTGGCGGTAAAATCGAGTTTCGAACATGGAACCGTCTTGTCTGGAAGCCGAGATTCTACCATCAGTCCACCACAGTCACACCAATACAATAAATAAAGGAATTAATTATTTAATTATTCGAAATTAACTTTAAAATGGCCAAGAACTTTAAAATACAAATACCTACATATTCCTTCCTGTGCAATGTAGGTTTATTTCAATTCCCATTCATATCCAATGCATAATTATCTTTTCTTATATATAAAAAAAACTTACGCTAAATTGCCATTAATTTTTAAAGGACTCCCACTTCAAAAAGAGAGAGAGAGACAGAGAGATTTATCTTTATGCAAAGAAAGATGTTTGTTTTCACAATGTACGTGGGGTCCCACCTCGTCCAGATCTCCGCGAAGGTCATCGTATTACTGTTTGCAAAGCATATCAACACACTCAAGGGCAGAAAAAAGAAATGCTTTTTTATCATTAGTAGATACTTCAATTCAGTTTTATTTTCAGTTTGGATTTTTAAAAGAACTAAAACCACAGGAGCTTTTATTAATTCAAGAAGCATTATGCAATCGTTGTTATGTAAAAAGTGAGTTTAAAACCTTGTCTTCTGCATTCCTGGCGTGTCTCGCTACGAGTACATTGCCTTCCCTTTCCCTTTCAGGCAAGCAAGTTTATTACTCTGCGAATCAACTGTGGACGTCAGAAAGCCGCGATAAAGCGCTATCTTCTTTTCTTTACTTGATAAGGGTAGGCTACGAGTGTGTGATGGAGCAACGCGCTGTCACCTGCACGCTGATAACTCGATCCCATCCACCGAAGGAGAAATGATTTCAGAGCGTTTATTAGGAAGGAAAAGGTTTTTCTGTTTTGTTTTTTTTAAAACGAGACGACACTTTTTCTAGAAGGAAAGTCACTAAATGTGTTGACGGCTGGACGGAATAAAACTTGCCGATTCAAACAGATCAATGAATAATCGATCCGAATGTTTCAAGGGGGCTATCGTCATCCAAAGAGCAAATGGTCTTACTTAGCAAATTTAATATGTGATGAAAGCATGAAAAAATAAACCAGATGGATTGTTCTTCTCTCAACTTTCTCGTGCGACGCGTTTAAATTTTGGTTTCGTTACTTAGTGAAGAAAGTCGAGTATGCATTTTAGAACATTGCCTCTTTCCTTGATCATTTTGGTTCAAAATTTCGCTTGCAATCTTGGTGTAAAGATTACATATCAAAATTTATGCATTAAACTTGTTGCTTTTGTGAGTTATCGCATTCACATTCATACGAACAGGCATACCGACAGACAGTTAACCACTTGTTGGATTTGGTCAAAACTTTGGAACACACATTCAATTCTGTTGATAAAACCAGATGACGGGTTTCGTCAAATATCGCAACACATTTGTAATTCAAGTGATAAACCCATATGCCATATTCCATCCAACTATCTCGTTGCGTTTTGGACTTATTGTGCTTACGTGCACAGAAACAGATTTTCATACTCTACTATTTGACAGAAACCTAAACATACCAAACTCTAGCTTTTTTAACATACCAAATATGACCCTCCGAAATCTTTGCGGTTTTCATTTACCGGGTTCACAGACAAATATAAGTCTCTGAAGCCAAAATTGAATTTTTTGGACTCAGGGACTCTAATACGCAGAGATTCATCAAAATATCGAAGTCGAATTGTTTGACAATTACAAAACTTTCTCGTTCTTTATACTATACTAGAAAATCTTCGCATACTAGAGAGTAAGAACCATTGAATGCGCAAACAGCTGGATGGAGTAGAACTTTCCTATTTAAACAGATAAATGAAGAATATATCCGATTTTTACAAGCAGGCCATTATTATCCGAGGACCAAAGAATCTTTCTTAAATAAATTTGATATTTGACGAAAACAGAAAAAATAAGGGAATACTTCAGACAGGACAAATAAGAATACATTGTGTATCATCTATAGTAAAAAGATGTTTTTAATACTATACAATTTCACTTTATTACGCAACAAATTCTGTCCAAAATATTCATATGCAATTTAAATTAATTGTATATAGAAAGAATTTGTAAAAAGGAACAGAAGGCTGGATGTATATAGTTATTTCGAATCTTTAAAAATTTTCATTTCGAATTTAATCTGAAATCATTACAAGAAAGAAGCACAAAGCAAGAATACAAACGAGTGAAAAAATTGAAAGAAACTGGTTCTGTCAATGGGTTCTGCCTGTTAGGCCATATGTTAATGAAGAAACTTAAAAGACGAAACTATTTAATGATAAAGTTAAATAAATAAGAATTAAAAAAAATGTTGAAAAATGTTAGTGTCTCTTCTATTAATCCGTTTTACACATCTGTCTGTCACAAATACCTACGACGTGCAACTATTTTAAATTGTTCAAGAATTTTATGAATTCACTGTATAGTATAAGAATATGCAACGTATTGCTCTAAAGGTTTACATTCTGGTCACCTGACAAAAACTTATTGATTGGGATAGAAGAAGTAATAAAATAAACAGTGAGGGAATAAGCATGAAAATGTATAGCAAAATATTCAATTCACAAAATATTAGGACCTTGTCATTATGAAATATACGTTAAAATTTTTATTATTACTTGTTTGCCGGCCGCAAAAGTGTTCGTTAGGGGCCGCGAGTTTGACACCCTTTTAATTACAAGTATCCAATGGACGAGTTTTCTAGTTTGTTTACTTACATTAAAAACCTTGACTTTATCTGCTTGTATGTTGGACTTCCGCTTTGAAGATCCATTGACTTAGCATTACACCGGAAATACGTATTACAGGCAAGTAAACAAACCAGAAAACTTGTCCATAGGAAGTATTTTCCACGGGGAAACACTCCCGCTTTTTTAAACGCTTTTACTTGACTTGTTTGACGATTGTAAAGATGGAATTTTGAAATCATTTCCCACTCACTGCCTTATGTACTAGAAATTTGAAATTTTATACAGTTGTTTGTTCCCGATGACAATGCAAAAATTTAATAATTTTAGAACTCTTAATTATGAGTTAATATATTAACTAAATATTGGTTTTGTACACGCGGCGCCATCTGAAGTTTAGAAATATTAATTTTTAGATTCCATACGATTTATAATCATGAATTATTAAGTATATTAAAGACTAAAAAGTAAGAAAAAAGAATTAGTAGATAAAATTAGTAGTGTACTAAAAAGTAAGTTTTTAAAAAATCAAACAATATTATGAAGAAATTAGAGCACAATGAATATCATAAGAAAGAAATTCTTGGACATGTAATAAAAGTTAAAATATGTTATAAATATGATTAAAATTCAAATTTACTGAAGAGTATTTCTATCAAAATTTCACGCTTTTAATGTTTTGTTTTGACATCCATATTTTTGATAACAAAAGGTAAGAAATTAAGAAAACTATAAGACGATAAGAATTAAAATATTTATTCTGAGAATAAGATTACTGATGCGAACAAGAATATTTAATATTCCAAGAATATTAAATATTCTTGATAAATATTTAATATTCTTGGAATATTTAATATTTTTGAATATTGAATATGAACTGAATATTAATATTAAATATAAGAATATTTAATATTACAAGAATAGGAATTTAATATTTAATATTCCAGTAATATGTAATTAATATTCTACTTGAATATTTAATATTCCAGTAGAATATTAATTACATAGATTATCTGCGAATTACCTACAATACATATTCGAGAAATCAAGGATATTAATAGAAGACAATTTTCTTCAAGATGGAATTTTATATAATTGTTTAAAATAGGGGAAGCTAGAGATATTTGACCCTAGTTTTAATTCTTTTCTGATATTTCTTGAATATTTTGATTGTTAGAATCATAAAAGGATTTGTTTTTAAGAATGAGAAAGGTACTTATGCTAAATTGATATCTCATTTAATCATAAAATAAATATATTTCACGAAATCATCTAGGGTCAAGTATTCGTAATGCAAAGAATGCTTAAATTTTTTTTAATAATTTATATGTAGACGAAATTTAGATATTAAGTTAAAATTATTGAATTGAAAACGTTTTAATTATCAAAAAATATTAATTCAATGAATATTAAAATTAAATAATATAGCAGCTATAAAACGCAACTGTTATTGATAAAAATCTAATTATTATATTAAATAAGTCTATTTATTAAATTAAATACAGTTATTAAATTAAATTAGTTCAATATAAAATAAAGATTTAAAATATTGAATTAATTAAATTATAAAAATTATAGCAATGGAACTGGTGACCCATAACGTCACTAGCATATTAAGGAATTGCTGATAGAATTAGAATGGAACAGAATAGCACCAAAATAAAAAGAAAGAATCTAAAAAGTGTTGTACAAAGCAAGAAATTAGAAAAGCTTAATAGACTTACTCGTTTCTTCTAATATTCTAATGGAAACAAAAGCAAAAGAAGAAAAATATATTCCAAGATAAAATTTAAACCAACAAAGAGAAGAATTCATCCGAAATGGCGAAATGTTAAATAAGACCAAACGATGACAAGCAGTTCAAGCAAAAGATTTTTATCAAAACAATAAATAAATAAAAATAATTTATTTATAAGAGAGAAAAAATTAAATGAATAAATACATTTCAATTCTTTTTTAAATTCTTACTAAAATTATTCTTTGCATTATTTGAAATTATCATATAAAAAAAATTATTGTTTAAATAATTATTTACAACTACCGAAAACACTAGCCATTATGCTAATTGATAACTGTTACGGCGAAGGGTTGTTAGTACAATCAATCAGCTTGATTGTTTGAGTTGCCATATTGGCGACAAACTCCACCAGAAAGTTGATCTCAACCAACAATGTACTTCTGTCAGTTACAAACATCGAAGGTATAGTTTGGTAGAGTCAGGTATCCCTAACTTGTCTCTTTCTAAATAACCTAAAGATTAAACTGCTTAGAATTAAGATATTGTACAGCATCCTATAGTAAATTATAGCTTAAAACTCAGAAATATTTTAATTCATCATACCTTCAAGAGCAAACTTCTAATCCACAAAGGGAGGAAAAGGGGAAAATTTTCTTCGGGGATACCAAAACATATTTACCTATGCACCATTACAATGGTTTTTCAGATTAGAATGGAAATTCCTTCTAATAGACCATATACCAAAAGTCAAATAGGGATGGCACACACAAATTACCTACTATCTCACAAGCTGAGAAGATCGTCTTGGCTCAAGTCACCCTAGTTTCCCTTATGGATGTAAACATCAAGAAAGCCGCCCGATTTAGTAAGGTGTTTTGCGCACTAAGTTGAAACGTCTGGATGTCCGGATTCAATTTCAGGGAAAGTTTTGGGTATTTCATAAGAGTAAAAGACTAAAAACTAGAAAATAAAGTATATAAGAAAACTTTTATCAGTGTATTAAAAGAATTTTTTTTATCGAAAACAGGAGTGAAAACAAAAATCATAAAAACACTGAACACAGTAGAAGAAGGGAATGAAACTACAATGGCATATCATAAGGAACAAAAACAAATTACTAAACATTCATTATATGAAAATTAAAATACATTATAAATATGATTAAAATTCCAATTTACTTACAGCAACTCTATCCGAGCCTCGCGCTTTTTCATTTTTTTTCCGACATCCAGGTTTTTGACAAAAACATTTTAATACACTTATGAAAGCTTTTTTGAGAAGTTTTTAGATTCTTTATTTTAATGTATACTCTCATCCTTAGAAGATTGGTTGCTTAAAGATACCAAGTTTAATTAATATCATTCAATTCGAATTCATAGTTGAGATTGAAATTTGATATATAATAAACTTAACAAATTCAGAAAAACAGTAAACAACTTTTACAATACTAACAATTGTACTGTCTTTTTAACACTCTTTGATAGGAATGTTCAAATAATTATCGTAGCTTTTTGTCCTTTCGCATACAGATTGCTACACAATAAAGATTACAAATCACAATTTCATTAAATTTTCTTCATATAAAGGTTGTTATTTACTTTATGTAGGTATTTATAACAATTGCTATTTGCTGTGAAGTTGATGTCAAACGAGAACGTTTGGGTGCATAACACACAAACGAAATAATTTATAACCAGATTTTTTCAAGTGATATCCGTGTGTTGGAGTAGGCGAGAAAGCCGAGTATACTTAAGAGAATCCTTCCTATTTTTCATAACAGTAAGCAAGACTTTTAAAAAGTTTGCCAAGATTTTCAGGAAGATCGCAAAAGCTTTGGAAAATTTTTCCTTCTACATGATTCTTCAATACGAACAACAATTTAAAACAATTTAAATTACTTTTGTTTTAACATTTAGTGCTTTATCAACTTGAGATTGATGAAACAGTGTGTTGTTACATTATTTCAAGGGATTCTGATTGCATTTATTTATTAGTTCGAAAATGTTTAAAAACTAATCCCCCAAACACACACACAAATGAAATTGAATTTGTGAGTTATATAATCATATTTTAAAATTTTTCATTCTTGAGTTCCGAAAATCGATGTGAATGCATTCGAGAATGTTGTTTTTCTCAACGTTGACAATAACTGAGAAAAATTAGTCTTCCAGAATGGGAAGGAACAAAAACAGCGTTTCTCGCCTTTGCTTACAACAAGTTTCTCGAGATGGCCTATTTTAATAATTTACTGCTCTTTGCATGATTTATTATTTGTAAGCGGAAGCGGCGGTTGTCCGCTGCAGACCTCATCTCATTCTTGAGGTCAACCCGGCTTCGAAAGCCGAGAATAAACGCTGCTTCGGCGAAAGAGCTACAAATTTTCTTGCGAACTTTTCTTATATTTCTCCTGCCTTGTTTTAGAAATTTCGAATGCGTCATGCGAAAAAGTAATAAAACTGCGAAAGAGATTAGGGAAGCGGTTCTCAAACCGCAAGACTTTCTTGCATAAAAATTAGGCAATGGCTCTCAGCAGCTAACTCTACCACTCACCCCAATGAATAGCGTAGTTGGATTTTGGCGCCTGACTACTTTGGAAGTAGACCTCCCCCTCCTCCTTTTTTTAAAAAAATAAATACAGAATTTTGTTTCAGTGTTGTTTTACAATGGATTTCTTTTATAAAATATTCATTACATGCTTGTAGTAAAGCGAAACTTTTCAATAGCATTTTTTGCAATTAAGCGTTTAATTATCAATTATTACGCCAATATGTGTACATTATTTTGTCACACGCGTTTATGACAGTGGCAACTTTTTATCGGTATTTTCAAAATTTTCAGAATTGCAACGTTTCCATTCCATTCGTCAATTTTTTATCACTTTATTCTAATGTTTCTTCACACTTGAAATAATCTGTTCTTTACTGTATATGTTATAGGATTTTTTTTGTCTTTATTTTGCACATCTTTAACTCATCGTCATAGAGATGAACTGATCACTAATATGTACTAGATATTTGAGCGAGTAATTTCCATAAATAAATGAAAGCGTCTTTTTCCCTCAAAATTTAAATTAATAACTCAGTTTTAATGACTAATAGAATGGACAAATGGATTGTAATAAATAACACATCATTTTAATGAAATTATGAGTTAATATTTCTAAAACCTATAACAAAACAATAATTAAGATCTGAAAAGAAATACTAAGAAAACAATACTTTTATATATTCTCTTAAAAATATACGTATTTGTATGTATGTAAAAACTTACCTCTTTGTATGTAATTTACTGTTTTACTTTTTACTGATTTACGTTTATTCCTGCACTAGCCGCCTTCGGCGACCAGCTTGCTCGCAGAGAATATTATTTCAATTGAATATCGCATCAATTTATATTCATGGTTCCATAAACAACGTAATTTCAAACTTCAGATTGTGGCAGATATTTAACCCATGTCATTTAAATGGCTTTGCACCTGTTCTTCTCATTGTCTATATAAATGTCCCTAATGGTGTCAAATAATTGAGCATGTTACGTAACATCCAAGGACGCCCATATGATAGTTTGTGGGGGGGGGGCTAGACCTGGGGGTATGGAGTATTTTTAATATTTGGAAGATGAATGGCGACTTGTAAGTAGCCATAAAAAAGTTCCAGTTCCGACCCTGTTAAAAACTCTGTCCTGTTACTAAAATACTAGGCCACGGTACTCACACTCTATAAAAAAGAATAACACGTTATTTTAACTACTTGATTGAAACCAGTGAATATTTAGCAACACAAATGCAGGAGCAAAGTCCTCATACTTTAATACAGGAAACAAACTAAAGATGTACACCTCATAATATTTTGCACTGGTATTGATATAAAAAGAAAACTGTAAGGTAAATTATTATGCATAGGTTAGTTTATGGATTTGACACTAATATTTATCTGAAAAAGCAAACTGTAAATTTCTTTTCTTCTTTCCGAACAAGTCAATCACTTTGTCCTCGAAACCAGGGGTTTTCGCTCTTTTCCGCGGAGGACAAAATAAAATTTTGTCATCCAAATTCAAAATTTCAACTCTCATTTTACGTTTTAGACCTTCCTGATCATTAATTCTTTTTCGACTTTTAAATCATTTTCTTGAAAGAAAAACACATGACTACACTATACTTTCTCCTTCCCCTCACCGCCGGCGGGCCCCCCGGCCCCACTTTGCCCACAGGCATGGGCGCCCATGGTAACATCTAATTGCACATGGTCGGCGCCATCTTCACTTTTTTATTCCTCTTGCAAAATATGAATTTCATTTCAATATTAAAATGGCACAGCACATTTTATGGCCCTCGGCATGTTAGCTGGATTAAAACATGCTGAAACAAGAATAAAAACATAGCAATCATAATCATTCAGCTTACTGGATATATTTCTTAATATACGTAATTCTTAGAGATCTTGGTTTACAGATTCCAAAAATTTTTGGATGAAATTAATATGAAAGCAAAATGTATTAGGATATTGCCTCAGCTTTCAAAAACGAAAGAAAAATGCGCAATTGAATGTTTGCTTAAATAATGAAAACGATTTGAATTGCATTGCAACAACGAAAAATATTGTTGTAAATTATGTCAAAAAATATTTTTTTAAATTTTTAAAAATTAGAGAAAAAATTGTACGGCAACTTAATTGATATCATTGAAAAGGTAATTTTTTGCACTTTCAGATGGAGTGAAAATAATTTTTGTGTTGTAACATCTTCAAAAGTTATTAGGGAAAAACGCCGAAATTTCCCTTAGTTTTTAATTAGTTAAAACTCTAATCAAAGCTCCGAGGTGAACATTCCCACCCTCCAAGGTACATTTGTGCCAAATTTCGTAGCTCTAGGTCGAGCGGTCTGCCCTGTAGAGCGCAACACACAGACACACATACATTTTCCTTTATTATTAGTAGATATTGTTTGTTATTTATTTTCACTTTTAATGGAGTCAATTCAAGTGGCTCCCTTACATGAATTGATCCCATTAAAAGTGAGAAGCAAAAGCAGGTATTAACTAACATGATATGTTTATACTTGCTGTTATGCATTCAGTACATTGTTTAACATGCTAAACAATATACTGAATATGAAATAAGGTATATAAAATATAGGTAAGTTGCAAGAAAAGACTGATCAAGTGTTTTGAGTATTAAGCAATATAGTTTAAAGTTAAATAAAGCAAATAAATAAAAACTATCTTTAATTTACTTTTTATTTTTATAATAAAGTATCGAAAACAATATTTGA
>BGPR01033750.1:0-16823 GCA_013235015.1 Araneus ventricosus | reverse complement strand
ATTCTGAATCAATAGCCATAGAATACAAACAAAGGCATACAAATCTTGTGTAGAAGTTGGGTAATTAAATCAATTACAATAATTTTATGTTAAGGAAATTCGAATTGACATAAGCAGTATAGAAGATTCGAGATGCAATGGAATATAAAATATTTAATTTTTTAGAATTTCTTTCTTATTAAAAAAAAAATTGAAAATTCTTACTTTTCTCTTCAAAAATCTTTTATCTTTAAATATATATACATATAATCAATCTTTTGACTTGAACGTCCGAATTAAAATTTCTTAGCGAATTACGAAATGCGCTAAAAAGGGCTTTTAGGTTACAGTATTTATTTTTACCTTTGGTAAGAAAAAGAATTAAGAACTAAAAAAAAGGCTATTTTCCCTAATTATGAATTAAAATCGTCACTTTATAATTGCAACGTCGTGTAATGCTTATGACATATCGTGGCAATCCGAAACGAGTTTTAGTGATAATAAACATACACTGAATAAAAATTATTTAGCGTTTAAATAAATGGCAGCATTCACATTGAAATTTAATACATTTTTGCATTTTGATCGCTGCGAATAAGATAAATATTTTAATGTTTTATGACAGAATTATTTTACTATTCTCATTATTGTAGTTACTTTTCAACCAACGCGGCATACGAGTGGTTAACATCTACAAAAGTATCTGGAATTACATACAAATTATATTTTTATTCTTTCAATTTTTAAGTTATAAATAGAAATGTAGGTACTCGCCTACTTTTGTGTTGATATTGCTTTCATATTTGGTAGTCGAACATGGATCTTTTGACCACTTCCATCTCAAGACACTATAAGGTCTCTCTGAGAAAGAAAGAAGATTTTTTCCTTTTTTTTACAAGATGCGTTACGCACGTCCTACTTTCTTCTAACTTGAAACAGAGAAGCACAACTTTTCTCTCCAATTATTTTCCACGAAAGAAAGACTAATAAGACTGAGGCCCTAAACTAAAACGTTGCAAACATGACTATATAAACGCCCCCAAAACGCTTAAAGAAAAGCGTGAGTGTCTCCTTTTCAATGATGCCAATTGGTTTCTTCAAGGGGCAAAAATTCTTTCCCCCTTCCTCTCTAGCAACAGTTCCTGACAAGAAAACCGTTTCTTTTAAAGATAGGCGAATTCCCTTGTTTGTCAGCTTTATGACAGTAAAATGAAATTACAAAAAAAGAATGTCTTAGAGCCATCTCTAAAAAGAACTGCACCCTTTTCACACAAAGGGATGCAATCCCTTCAGTCTTTCCGGTCATTTCCGATACCATTGAAAAAATCTAAACGAGTCCTTGCGGCTGGACTTTGCACAGAAGAGGTGTCCTGTTCCAATAGTCAGAAGGTTGCTCGAGGGTTTCTAGATCGGTTTCAACGTTTTGGAGAAACATCGGTAAATGCGTGTGGTTGAATTTCGACGGCAATAAATCCCCAAGGCTTATTTCTTCCCAATGCTTCGTTCCAGGGCCAGGTTTCTCTGGCCCTGGCTTCGTTCCACTGTTTTCACTCCTTTATTTTTTTAAAGAGAAGAGGGAGAATATTTTCTGTGAATTGAATTAAGGCTTCAATATCGTAAATTCGAGACCGGCTTAGCACTGCGATGTATGTTGCATAGATTTTGAGGACCCCCTAGATTCTCGAAGCACAAGGCGGCCGCCTCTAACGCCTGTGCGGAAAACCGCCACTGAATGATACAAAAATTAAGGTTCTCCGGTGAGTATATTTGCAGAAAATTCACAACCACTTAACATTAAATTTTAAAAAATCTAATTCAAATTTTTAATAATTTTTACGGCGTTAACTCCCTATTGTGCTAATCCATCACTGTGGCAGATTTGATCCCAGTAACTCAAACGATCTGGGCGTGCATAGGTAGAAAAAATGAACGTACATACATAGTATATACAGAGTGTCCCACAAAGGTGGGGCAAGCGTTTATTTCCTTAAATATTGACTTTAGACACATACTTCCAATTACAAAGTTTCATCAAATAAGGTAGGAATTTGTTTGAAAACATTTTGGCGTTCTGTGGAAGTTGAAAATAAAAAGTTAAGAAAATTAAATTTTTATACAGCCCCCGTAGAACAAAAGTGTCAATGAGAAAAATGTTCCTCTCAAACTCATGTATGCATAAACTAAGTTTCACGATTCTACCTGCAAAACTTGTAGAGATATATTAATTTTTAAGTTTGAAGGGACTGCTCACAAATTTACATGGAGATGCTTATTGCAGAAATGTAAATTTATTCAACATAGAAATATTGTGAAACACAAATATTTGCCTAGTAGTACGTCATCCAATCATCATAGATACAAAAAATTTGTCAATGACTCATTCTGCTACTCAGTTTCATTGGCAGATAGTTTCAGTTATTGACTTGATAAAGAATGGAAGGACAATTTGAGAAAATAAAGTTTAACATAAGACAGGAAAATAGCCTAATATCGGACAAGAATATTAAATTATTTGCTCTCAGCTTTGTGCATATTATTAGGTTTTACCCATTGTCGGCACGTCCGTTAGGGCTGCAGCCCCCGATATTAATTTTTAAACTTGCATTTTTCGTTTTTAATCTTATTTGCTTACTTTTCCACTCTCCGAGTGCAATGACTTACAAAATTGCAATAAAAAATTGGAAAAAAAGACATAAAATGAATCTAAACGAAGAGAGACGCAGGTCTGAGCTGCAAAATACTCTGTCCCTCCGAAATCCATTCACAGCGCAAAAACTCCGGAGGGAGAAAGCAACCCTTTCTGCCTTTACCTTAGACGGACTATGGGCTGAAAGTCAACACAGCTCTAGCTGGCACGGAGCCAACCCGAACGAGAAAAAGATGCTCTTTTTAATATATTTTTCTTTTTTTTTCCCTCATTCCCACACAAAGTAGTAATCTCATTGGCTGTTTATGGATTTTGGTTTCGGTTTGTGTTGCATCAACAGAAACACATCTGATATTTGTTTTCTCTTGATAGAAGGCTAGATTTCTTTTGAAGAAAATATTCATTTTTGGAAGAGCGTTAGCGAGTGAAGTGGATGAGGAGGAAAGTGTGTATGTGGAGTTTTGATTTTTTTTTTCATCAGCAAAATCGTCACATCAACATTCACTTAACTTTCTGTTAGTAAAACTAGTAGTAAATGTTATATGCTGGTTATTTAATTTGTTTGAGAAGTAAAAAATTTCATATCTGGCTTTGGAATTAAAAAATTTGGCCTACTGAAATATAAAGTAGCTTTTTAAAATTGCATTCTTTTAATAAATATTATGTTGCAGCTCTCCTCGTTTCTGAGCTCACGAGCCTCCACTAGTTTTACCTAAAATCAGTGGCGATTAGTCTTTCAGAGCTGCATAGTTGCTCACTAAAATTATTTTTAAGATTCGTATTTTCGATTTTATTCTTATTGGCTTACTTGTCCACTTTGAAAGTTCGATTATCAACGAAAAAAGATAAAAAACGAGAAAAGAACACAGAAAATGAATGAGAAAGGAAGACAGACATAGGGGGGGGCTAAACATCAAATAGTTTTGGAAAGCACCGAAATTTGCTCATTGCATACAACCAAGTGACAACATGGGCGATGGCTAATAATAGCTATCATTTCTGTCTTTGAACTTAGAACTTGATTTTCGAATGTTTCTGTTTGGTGTTAGGCCAACTAATGTTCTTGTTTTTACCTTTCCCAATCTGACTCAAAGTTCGCCTTCGAGCTCTTAATTTGCTTTTCTTTCGCTTTATCTTTCATTGGTCGTGTTTAGGTTTCAGATTTACTTGCATGTCGCCTCAACGAGAACTTGGCTGCTTACTGCGTATTCGTTTTTTGTTATTAAAAGTCATTTACCGAAAAAAGATACGACTGTAATTTTCAAAAATACAATTTAGATAATTAGAACTACAAGTTTGGATTATTTGAAGGTAAAGCTAGTTTTGAAAAACTGTATTTCAATTGTATTCTAGTAATATTTTTTTAGCACTTCTTTTTTCTGAGCACATGAACCGTCGCTGCCGATATATCACCGTGGATATTTTTCGAAAGTTCACATAATGAACTATTTTTGTAAATACTTCAATTAACGTATTATTTGACTATTTTTTAGATTTAACAAGAGTTAACAAATACGTTTTTTTCCCTGATGCCGCCCTTTTGATAACTTATTGAAATATGTATATTATACTTCAAATGTGCATCGAATGACTGAATCAAATAGCAGTGAGAGGTATGGAAAAATGGTCTAAGTCAGTAATTTTTGTCTTCTTGTATCTCTGTAAGTTTTGTAGATAAAAATGTTCAACTTTGTATGTGAATATAGGAATGTAAGGAAAACATTTTACCAATTGACATTTTTGCTCTATGGGGGCCGTATAAAAATCTAATTTTTGTAACTTTTTATTATCAATCTTCTTGGATATCAAAGTATTTTCATATAAGTTCCTACCTTATTTGATGAAACTTTGTAATTGGAAGTATATGTCTAAAATCAATATTTAAGGAAATAAACGCTTGTCCCGCCATTTTGGGACACCCTGTGTATATATATATATATATGAAAGATCAGGCTTTAGAAGGTGAAGTAATCCATGTTGGTAAAGGAAAAGACAGCAGTTGTTAAATCTTCATTTATTCAGTCGTAGCAAATAGTTCAGGTTATTTTTTTTATAGGAAGGGATCATGATGTATGTCGATCCATGACCAGGAATCAAGAGTTAACGCGCGAAGTTATTATTCGTTTACATGTTGGAGTCAAAAAAGGGCAGATAGGAATGCGCTGAAAGTTTAAGTACCCAGAGGAGGGAATTTCCCCGGAAAAAAAACTCGTGACTCGAAATGAAAGTCGTAGTGCGCTTATTACGATGAAAGCAGAAGTAATTAAAATGAGGTGTCGTTAAAAATGATTTAAGAAAGTTAAAAAAATTGAAATATCATATATATATATATATATGTGGATTAAATATTTTAAATCAAGCACCAAAAAATTATTAACATTTAGGATTAAATATTTTAAATTAAACACAGAAAATTATTAATAATTAGAATTAAAATAAATGTGGATTTTTAAATATAAAAAGTAGACATTGTTGAAATTTGAATCTGTTTATAAAATTTGTATCTTAGTGTACAAGTACAAAAAGAACTTTGTCATTTCAACACGACAATTTATAGTCTCTCCGACAGGCCGTGACGTCATATGGAATCATCTGGAGAAATCCGGATCTTGGCCCGTATTAGAGATATCAAGAAAATTCTAGTATTTTTGAGATCATACATTTTGTCGCCAAGGTCGGGGGTCAATGACTCCAGTCCTCCGGCATTCCTTTACATATCCCCGTAGAACTCTCTTCCCAAACATAAGACTAACATTG
Source organism: Araneus ventricosus (assembly GCA_013235015.1). Lineage (NCBI taxonomy): Eukaryota > Metazoa > Arthropoda > Arachnida > Araneae > Araneidae > Araneus > Araneus ventricosus. Next base: position 11,440 of record BGPR01033750.1, on the reverse strand, counting down.
CTGGGAAGCGACTTTCTATGTTCGTAACAGTATCCTCAAACTGGAGAGCTAATTTAAAAAACAAAATCTTGAGTATATCTTACCTGAATTTCATTAGTCATTTTCCTGGTAATTTTATTTCATATACTTTTCCGCAATGTAAAGGTGCATTTGAAATAATTTAAAACCAGAAATCAGGCGTGAATGAGGTGCGGCACATTTTGAGCTCCTATGCACCTGATCCAACGATTAGGAAACTCAAAGAACATTCTGTTTATCACGAGCCAGTGTTTCACCTTGTTGCAGTACAAAATCATCACAGCCAACATGTAATTGCGAGAGTAATCAGTTTCACATTTCCATTGCGTGCCCAATGAAACTGCTGTTGAAGAAGAAAAAATCTGGAACCTAATGTGCATTCACTACTCCATCCACATGCACGCGGGAGACTTCTTGGGCAACTGAAACTTAACTTTATGATCCCTATTTTCCAGTTACATGCAAGACTTTTTATCAGCATCAACGATCGTGGAACTTAATAGTTTTAGACCTTCCCGAGTTCGATAAACACACTTTTGGAATAACGTGTTTCTTTCTATTAATTGAGAAAAAAGAATTGTGATAACAGAAATAATATGTAGTATTTGTATCGAATTTTGGATTAAATTGGCCGACGGGAACACTGTCTATCCAGAGTATTAAACCGGCAATTCATCTGTATTCCATTTCATTGATTTGGCCGAAGACTGGGTTTTTTTCCCCCACCCATTCAAGTCGGAAAAAATCAGGCACGTCCATTCATCTGAAATTCCAAAGTGCGCTGCAGTAGGGGAAAGCGATCTTCGATCCAAGTATTCCTTCCCCTCCGCGGATTTCAGATTTGCTACCATAGTCCAGTCAGCGAAGGTCCAAAATGGGGATGAAAAAACATTAAATCATATAGTTTTGAAAATTGATAGACGTGTTTGTGAGGGGCTTATGATGAACATACTAAAATTCCCCCGTAATGGGGGGGGGGGAGCTCGTGGCGCCATCTTGGATGACATCCCCCTTTTTTAGTTTTTCCTAAATATCTCGAAAACTATTCAGTTTTCAAATTACAAATGATTTAACGAATTAAAAAATGTAAAATTCCATACAAATACATACTTTTAGTTTTCTTCCAGCTTTAATTGTCTTGGAGATAATGGGTCTCAAAGGTTGCCGCCATTTTGGATTTCCTCCCCACAATTCCTGAATATTTCGAAAACTATTCCATGTCTAAACTGCAAGTGATTTAACAAATTGAAGAGCGTGTGACTCCCTACAGATTCGTACTTTGATTTTCTTCAGACTTTAATAGTTTTTGAGAAATTGGTCTCAAAATGAATAAATTTGTAAAAAATCTTAATTGATAGTACAATAAACGAAGGGTTTGAAGAAAAAGAAAAAAAATAATATAGTTTTTAAAATTGGCACAAATGTTTTCAATGGTCTCTTGTTGAACATAGTAAAAGTCCCCGATCCTGGGGGGGGGGGGAAAGCTCGCGTGGCCATCTTGAATTTCATCCCCCCATTTTCAGTTTTCTCCGATTATCTCGGAAAAGTATTCAATTTTCAAATTATAATTGATTTAACAAATTTAAGAGCGTAAAATTTCCTACAAGTACATATTTTTGTTTTTCTTCCAGCTTTTAATAGTTTCCGTCATAATGGGTCTCAAAGGTTATCGCCATCTTGGATTTCATCCCCCTTTTTAAATTCTTCTTGAATATATCGAAATGTATTCAATTTTGAAATTACATGTAATCAGCAAATTAAAGAGCGTAAAATTCTCTACAAATACATGCTTTTTTCTTTTAGCTTCAATAGTTTCGGAGATAATGGGTCTCAACATTTGACGCCATCTTGGATGTTATCCCCCTGTCTTAGTTTTTCTTACATATCTCAGAGACTATTAAAGCCAGAAAAAAAAATATATAAGCATGCATTAGTTGGGAATTTTACGATCAATTTATTGTATTACATGTAATTTGAAAATCGAATAGTTTCGAGGTATTCAAGAAAAACTAAGAAAAAAGGGGATAAAATCCAAGATGGCGGCAAATTTTGAGACCCGTTATCTCGGAAACTATTAAAGCTAAAACAAAAATAAAAGCAAGCATTTGTAGGGAATTTTACGCTCTTTAATTTGCTGATTACATGTAATTTAAAAATTGAATATATTTTTCAGATATTCAAGAGAAACTAAAAAAGGGGTATGAAATCCAAGATGGCGATAAACTTCGAGACCCATTATCTTGGTAACTATTAAAGATGGAAGAAAAACAAAAGTATTTATTTGTAGGGAATTTTATGCTCTTTAATTTGTTAAATGAATTGTAATTTCAAAATTGAATATTTTTCCGAGATATTCGGGAAAATCTAAAAATTGGGGATGAAAACAAAAATGGCGACGCGAGCTCCCTCCAGGATCGGGGACATTTACTATGTTCAACAACAGACCCTCGAGAACATTTGTACCAATTTTAAAAACTATGATTTTTTGTTTTTCTTCAAACTCTTCGTTTATTGTACTATCAATTAAGATTTTTTGCAAATTCTTCCGTTTCGAAACAAATTATCTCAAAAACTATTAAAGACTGAAGAAAAATCAAAGCACCAATCTGTAGGGAATCGGATGCTCTTTAATTTGTTAATTCACATGCAATTTCAATTTTGAATAGTTTTCGAGAAATTCAAGGAAAACTGAAATGGGGGAAATTCAAGACGGCGGCAACCTTTGAGACCCATTATCAACAAGACTACTAAAGCTGGAAAAATAAAAGTATATATTTCTAGGGAGTTTTATACTTTTTTAATTTGTTAAATCATTTGTAATCTGAATAGTTTTCCCGAGATATTCAGGAAAAACTAAAAAAGAGGGTACGAAACCCAAGATGGCGTCAAGAGCTCATCCCCCAGGACCGGGGACTTTTAGTATGTTCATCGTAAACCCCGCACTAACATGTGCACCAATTTCCAAAACTGTATTATTTTTTGTTTTTCAAACCCTTCGTTCACTGTACTACCCCCTCGTAGCAGGGTGTCGATCTAGTCAATCGTTTGGATGTGCCGACTAGCCTCGCAAAGGGTCTCGCCAAAAGATCAGCGCACGAACTGCCGGAGTTTGGTTGGAAATCCGACTTTTCAAAGCCGCTATGCTATTTTCCATAGATACGAAAGTTTTTCCGTATCATGTTCCAAAATTTCCATTTCGGAAGAGATATGAATGGCCCGCTTTAGAAAAATACAAGCCATCTGTTTCATTTGAAAGATTTTCCGTATATTACGTTTTAGAAACTAAATTGAAGTAGCAGATTGTGAAGTCTGAATGACATTTGGATGTAGTCAACATTTTTATTATTAGTTATATTATTTAAGTTTTGGAACTCTTGCCAAGTTAAATCGCCACTTATTTTGATAATTACTCATGGGGTTCACATACAAATAACTAGTTCAAAACGTTATTCTGTTTAGTTTACCTTCGCAATTGTTCATTTCATATTCTTGGAAGGAAAAAAAAAAGACATCCACCAAATTCGTCAAAATTCTTTTATTTCTTATATACAAGAGTTCAGAAAGAAATATTTTACAATAAATGATTTGAAGTACTACTAGATATGTTAAGCACATTCCTTGACAGAAATGTATTTAACAAACAAAAAAATATCAAAAATATGCATATTCTGAGGGAAGTAATATACATCTGTAAGCAATAATACAAGTCAACAGAAAAATAAAACGAGAATTTAAACATACATTGATACATTTTATACCTATAACGAAAAGAAAAAAAAATCACTGACAAATTCTATAATACATGGCATACAAACACGTAACCGGTTTCATCCAAATACTTAGGGCAACAAAACAAGTGTATGGCAGTATTTCACACACATACGAAAAATATATAAATGATATCTATGAAGAAGTCTACATATTTGAGTTTATAAATGAGAACAGAGAAATTTATTTACTCAAATTATATTCTTTAAAAGCCAACTTAAGACAGGTTTTAAATGAAACAACTTAAAAAAAAAAAAAAAAAAAAAAAAAATACCGATGCTAATTACCATTTTTTTTTTAAATAAAAAACAGCATGGGTATTATTTGAATGTTCACTTTATTTAAAGTAAAAGTTTAGATATTGCTTCTGTTATTGACTTTTATCATGTTGCTGGAAACTTTTTAGTGATGTGACTAGAAACCTAAATAATACATTTTTTAAAGGCAAATTTCTTACATTCTTTCTTCAAAACAATCTCATATGGTAAAAACATGAATTTCTATATGGTTTCACTTTTTAACACGTTATTGCAAATCTTGGAAGTTCTAGAAATCTACGTATATAATAGTACATTCACAATCATTTTGTTTGTAGATGTAGTATATTTTATGGCAGTGTACATTCCAAACACCATACTTCACGAAACCAGTAGACCTCAGAAATTCAATGTTGAAAATTACCACTATTGCTGGCATGTCAATTTACACGCACACAGTGAATTTACTGTTTTCATTCAATAATAAAAACATGTTCTGGTATTCAGCTTAAGAATTTTATTTGGATTCTGAATTTTGTACTAATTTTGGCTTATTGAATTTACATATTAGTCATCATAGCATAACTATTAAAAAAACCTAAACAACAGTGCATGATTACTTATTTAAATAATTTCAAAACCTGAAATCATTACCATCACTTTCTTGCAAGAGTTGCTTTACCACAGACAAATCAAATAACTTAAAATTTTACATCACATTTCTCTCCCTTTAAGTAGTATAACACAACAAACTTATTCTGTTGGAAAAATTTATCACTCAAATTAACAGAAAAGCATTCATCTTTATTCATGATTATAATCAAGTTTGTACATCTTATTATTCTTTCAGTTTGAACAATACTACAAGAAGGCACAATATTTATTAAGTTTTATTTTAACTGCAGAAAGCTTAATAGAACATGCATTTGATTTGTCCCTAGACATTTTTAACAGCTTTTTTTTTTTATTTCTCATTAAAGTATAAATACTTCTTTATAGCTGGACTGCAAATGTATGCATATCCTATCTGGATTAAGATTTTAAAATAACTACACTTAGTTAAATACAGAACTTTCTCTGAAAGATTTTAATAGCATAAGTTAAAAAATATATAAGTTATTTAATGCTACAAACTACATTTGCTGGGTATTTACACAAAGACAATAGTTAGACGCATCAACATACAAGGAATCTCGGCATATATTTACAGCAAAAATAATCAGCCTTTTCTATTAACAAACTATATTTTAATGCCTTCCTTCAAATCATTCAGAAATTTTCGCAATGAATTATATAGTAATAAATTTTTATTCATGATAAAAAGAAAATTCAACTTTCAGTAACTGAAAAATTTAATGCCAAAGAGCGGAAAAAATAATACTGAATGAACTACACCCCTGCCATCTTTAATATTGCAATATTTGATTTGTAACTTGTTCATTTAAATATTAAGGTATTATAATTATTCTTATAAAGATTAATATTTTATATAGGTTTCTTAATATTAAGAAACATATAATAAACAAATACAAACATTTTCTGTAAAAATTATGATAACATCAGGATAAACAAAATTTTAATTAAAGTATAATTTTCAATGCTATAAAATGCCAGTCAATAAAATAAAATAAAAAAAATAAGATTTTTTGGTGCTTCTCAAAGAAATACCTCTTTAGAAATGTGAGAATATTTTGTATTTTATCAATGTCAATTTTAAAGCACATCCCACCCACCCTCCGAAACACCCACAGGAAAGATATATAACACATAATCAAGTAAAGATTAATTCACATTCCCACCTAATTCTTTTTAATGCTTATATACGTAACTATAGTGCCATTAAATCATCAACAGGAAAACACAATTACATAATAGAAAATGAAATTAACTCAAGAAGAGAGAGAAATAAGATTAAAAGTGGTCATTTTATTTTACATCAAATTTTAAGCTGTTTGTATTACTTGCCATCAATGCATTTCATGTACAACTAAAGACTATAGTTCCCTTTAAAATTCAATAGATGGGAAATGAAGATACTTAAAAATGAATAATTTAACAAGAATATGACATGAAATTTAACTTGACTTAATGTTATTACCAAGTGAAATTTTTAAAACATAAGTATATATATTTTTTAATGAAGTTAAAACAAAATCACCTACATACCATACAAGAATACCCAATGTTTGATTATTGCAATTAAACAATATGGATTTTCTGCAGCTAACATTAGAAATTTCGGTAATGCATATTTAAAAAAATAATCAATCAGAGGATTTACATCGAAAAATGTCCACATTGTTTTCTTATGGTTTTTGAAGTTGGGGTCATTTTGCTTAAAAGGTACTTTAAATATTTAGTAAAGTATCACTGTTTAAATTTGGAAATTTAGAATTTAACATATATTGTACTCGTATGATTTAACTGTAATAAAAATGACTGAAATTTTAAACCAACTTTGGAAATAATTTTGTCACCCGGATAGAGTTCTGGAAACCATAGACAATTATGTTATGATTATTACGCAAAAAAGAAGGGGAAAAAAAAAAAAGAGACAAGCCTTTAAATTGTGCTTCTTTACATCAATTTAAAACTACTATTCAACAACTATTTTTTAAAAAACTTTCACTAAACTTTAAATGCAATGAAAAAAAAATCATTAGTTGATTAATTCAGTTTATGAAAATGAATACTCCCATTCCATTTAATATCAAAACATTAATGTAGTTACTTTCTATACAACTGAAATTTTGTATAGAATTGCAAGTAACTATTTTATAAGATTAAGTTTTAAACACACCACTAAAAATATATGCCAAATCTAAACTGCACAGATGTTTTTTTTTTTTTTTGCAAAATGGCAATAAAAGAAATTTGTGAAATTTCTTTTATTAAACATTAAAAAAAAAGTAAATTCTTTTATGCAAAGCAATTTAAAATATGTATAAAAGAAGTCACTTTGATTAACATGACACTATATCTAACATATAAATTGCAAACAATATGTGGATTAAAAGTTACAATTTTCTAAACAAGCAGTACTTTACACACTGAATGTAATATATTTAAGAAGATAAAAGAATTAGCTTTTATCAATATAATTATTATTTCTTTCAACTGAAGAATATGAAAAAAAAAATCTTTTTTCGATGAAGTTTTCTTTAATTTTATTTTTTTTAAATGTGATACTGCTATTACAGTTAAATAACCTATTTCCAAGAAAAAGCAATTTCAGACATAAAGATCAAGATGAAATTAAATTCTTATTATTCTAAATGATATTTTAAATTTACAACATAACATTTTTTAAAAATGTAATGGTATCAGATTAAAATAAATGCTTCCAGTCCTGCATTTCAATCAGCGGAATGTACAAGCTGTTTTCTGAGCAAAAAAACAATCTGGCGATGAAATTAATCTTCTCTGGTAACTGTATGCATACATAAAACTGAGTAGAAATGAAACTTCTGCATAATTTACTCTGCACTTTCGCATAGATTGGCTAAAATATTTACAAAACCATTTCTCCATTTACATTGCAGTTTAGCTTTAATTATTTAATAATCTGAGTACTATGAAATTATATTGGTCTGCTTTCATTTTCATATTCCTACCAAATAAAAGTGAGGCACCCATACAGTGAAAACAGTCAATATCTGTTGACTTGCATTCACTAGATGATTATGAACAGTGCAAAAGGAAAAAAAGTAAATGAGTAAGGTTGTCAACATAGAGATATTGTTACATTTATCCCAAGGTTGCCATTATCGGCAAATATCTGGGCTATATTGGTGTCAAAGACAAGACAGTCACTGCTCATTATGGCTGGAGTAACTCCTTCCAATATACTACGAGGTGTTGCTTCCCATGTGAGCCGTCGTCTATTGCCATTCAACTCCAGCCTGTGAAAATAAACATATAATAAAACTACTTTACACAGTCGCACAATATATATAGTTTCACTCTACAGAATACAAACTGTATGATTCAGGAACTTAGTTTATAGATTGGAATTTGGCTAAACTATGCATAGTTAAACTGCTTGTAAAAATATAATAAGTTGCTACAACTAACTGAAAACTGATTATAATTTTACGCCCTTCAAATTAGTAGCCCTCAACAGACTCATGTCCCACTATATTGTTTTGGCTAAATTATACATAATTAAACTGTATGTAAAAATATAATGAGTTGCTACAACCACTTGACAACAGATTATATTTTTACACTCTATATTATATTTTTTCTCTCTTGAATCCAACTATATCATTTAAGCTTAGAATAGATTAGATAAGACATATTACATTCAATTATTCACAATACATTAAGGCACAACCAGCCACTCTTTAAACATAAGGGATGCTGCCGATATGAATTTGTTCAAACAGTCATCATAATCAAAAAACGTTTCCGGTTTTAAATTAATAATAAACGAAAAAGAAACTCGAAAATCACTTGAAAAAACAAAGAAAATAAGAAAAAACGAAACGTAAAGGGGGAAAAAAAATCTTCATTGCTTCTAAACTAATTCAAGGACAGATGCGTAAGTTTGTTTTTCCGCAGAATAAGTAAATGCCCGAAGAAGTCGCAATTCAATCAGGATGTTGATAAAATGATTTTTTTTAAAAAAAGAGAGATAATTCAGACACAAGGCACAAATGGAAAAGATGTTCGCTAACTTTCCAAAAATCCATCATCAGAAAACCAATACACTGCACACACTTCAAGATCGAACAGTTTTCAAACTACGATTTACTATAATGGCAAACACTAGGCGCGGAGCAAATGGAGTGTTACGTTTTGGGGATGCAATACATTTTTATTTATGAAGTAGAAAGTTGGTCCGAAAAGTAGCGGCATAAACAAAAGCAGTAAGTGCTCGCAATAAATAAATATGAGTAAAGCAAATGGTGGCAAACAAGAGAATCAATACAAGCTTCAGCTTGAAAAAGAAAGGAGGTTTTCCACTATTAAAGGAGAAGGAATGCGCATGATTTTCCTCCTGCGAAATTATTATTCTACAGTCGAATTCTAAGAATTACTTAGAAAGTTGTACTAGTCGCCTGCGGTGCAGCACTTGAAAAGACTCTTAGAACAAAAAAGACACATCTATACTTATAAAAGGCAATGTTTGTGTGTGTGTGCCTGCGATGTCCAGACGAACCTATCGCACTTACAACCTTGAAATTTGGCACACAGGTAGTCTTAATGGTGACTCAATGAACCTCGAAGCCGTAATTTTAAAATTCAAGATAGAAATTTTTTTATTTAATGTTTTGTGTTGTTTTGGGTCATTTTTGGCACGTTTACGGTCGTAGTATCTTTCCTAATGATCGTTGAAAAACAATCCATGTACCATCGGATAGAACGAACAATTTTCGTTCTAATGAAGTTTGTTTTGAACGTCTAACGTAATTTACTGAATTTTGAGAAATTTTTTAAAAATAGTAAGTTTAGCCATCTAAATTTTATTTTTGTTTTTAAATTTGCTGCATCCAACGTTCTAATAACACTATTATTTCCAATTTTTTTTCAGCTTATAACTGCAACGGTTCTGTCGGATTTAAAACAAGAATGGTTAAAATATCTTTTCCCTGGTTAGTTAAAAGATATTTTTCCTCTAACGAGTTTCCTCGCGCTGCACTTCTTCGGAACGTAGCTGGCAATTTTGATCGGCTGACGGTGCAGAGCGCAGAGGATACGTCATGACCTTCAACTGAATGAATTACTTCGATTATTATTTTCGGATTCGATTTTATACTTTGCTTGCTGCATAATAATCATTTTTACGTTCCAATTTTGTAATATTGTTTTCGATTAACGTACTCTGTACTACAGCGCGAAAAAAAATAAGCAGGAAAATCAATAATGTATATCTTTTGTTTTGATTTTGTTACCAAAACTGTTTCATGTCATTGTGGTCGTTTTTTTTTTTCTTTTATTTTGTTGAAGTCCTAATTCCACGGGCAACGCCGTGCGTTCGGCAGTGTCTTAACGTTTTTAAGTCTCGCTTATTTTACTTGCAGTATAATAATCATTTTCATGTTGCAATTTTTTAATATTGTTTCGGATTAACGTACTCTGTATCGTTATTTTACAGTTGAAATGTCATTATCGCGAAGAAAAATAAGCGGGAAAATCAATGATATGTATCTTTTGTTTTGTTTTCAGAACTTTTTCTTGTCATTGGGGGGGGGTTTTTTTTTTTTTTTTTTTTTTGTTGAATTCCTGATTCCACGGACAACACCGTGCGCCAACTGCTAGTCGGTTATAAAAGAACTCTAGTCCACTCGGCAGAGCCGGCCCGTTTCAAACGGTGGGAGTGTACAAGGCCACGCGCCGCTGACTGATTTTGCAAAGCGGAAATTGATCACATTGATTTATTTACAAAACAGTATTTATTTAAAAATAATTTATTTGAATTATATATACATTTTGTTACTGTTCTGAAAATTATACTGACCTTGCTAATTGCCGTCGAAGAACTTTCTCGAAATCGAAAATATAAAAATTATTTGAGATCTAGCATTAGCCAAGAACCTCTTAGCCATTTGACTCCTTAGGCATTTTATCTGTCGAATCCGAATTAATCTAAGAAACTAAATTATGATGGTGTTATCGACGAATTTGCTGTAAAACTAGTAAGAAAATGAAACAAAACTCATAAATTTTAAATTTATTCTAGCAAGTCGAAAACCAAATATATTTAGGAAGCAATTACTTTTGTTATTTGATTTATTAACGATATTTTGAGTGATTGAAATATTAGCTCTAAAAATAATTTAATTACTTTCCATTTTCATGTATTCCCTTCAGTCCTTAATATGCCAAATGGTGTTACGTAATAATTAGAAAAATGTAATAAATTATTTTGTTGTACGGGATTTGTTTCAATGCCCCGCAAATCAATTTGCAGCAGGCCCCGCTTCAGTTCCAGCCGGCCTGATCAGTGGCGTAGCTAAAGGAATGCGGAAGGGGCGGTCCGCCCAGGGTAGCACAATCACACAAGCTGGATAACAATTTTACGACTAAAAATTGCAGCGGAACTAGCTCAATCATTGTATACAAAAAAATAATAATAATAACTAATGTAATTCGTATTTTTCATCTTTTGCCGGTAACTGCCGATATTTGAAAAAAGGATCGGTGGTGGACGCACGTTTTCGCAACCTACCTGCAAAGATCCAGAGCATCAAACGAAGAATTATGTAACTAAAAAAATGTCTTTTTCCTGAATTTAATTTCATTTTGAGGTTTACGTGCCCTTTGTAATTTGAAAAGGAAGGATGTAGCAAGTTCGACGCGGTGTGTGTGTGGGAGGGGGTTACAGATACGCCACCGAGTTCACTGTCAACCATACTGCTTCCCGATTTGTTTTCAGTTCACCACTATGAAGG
>BGPR01033748.1:0-16823 GCA_013235015.1 Araneus ventricosus | reverse complement strand
TTATTATATGACAGGAAAGCAAACTTATTAAGTTAAGATGAGTTCTCACATTAATTAATTGGATTACGACAGTCAAGTTTACATATTGGTATTGGTGTTTTAGGGCTTTAATAAAATTAAATAATTTTAGCAGATTTTACTGGCTTTGAGTGCGCTGCACACCGAACGGCAAGCTCTGTTGCCTTGCCTTTAATCACTCGATGAAGGAAAAGAACGATATGCACTGTATGTCTTTTTACTTTTTTGTAAATAATGTATGATTTCAGGTTTCTAGCTCTCCATCTACAACATGTTCCTAGATAGTAACATAATCTGAATGCAAATGAATAATGAATGAAAATTTTAATTACCTAATCTGGATGAAATGAATAATTTTAAACAGGACGTAATTTTAATTTTTTTTAATATTTAAATTTTTACTAAAAAATAATAATTTCAGCTGGAGAGGGTTAAGATTATCTGCAGGTTTATTAAGATGAAAATTTTTCGTGTGGACGGAGTCAAAAACATTATGATCTGCATCCCCTATTTTTGTGCGGACACCGAGTTGTGAATCAAAAATTTTAAAATCTTTAAGATAATAAGAAAATGGTCCTTTCATCTAAGAAATATATTAAAAATCTGAATTAAAAATTTTACATCTACATGCTCGGCGAATCCCCTAGCCTTTCTCCCCGATTATCCCGACATTATCCCAATATTCTTCGCAGTCTTCTCTGATTCTCCTTTTAGTTTTGTCCCGACCAAGTTTAGAAGCAGACCGTCAGTCCCGAATGTGCAAACACTGCATTAAAGACTTTGGATAATGCCGCTGCAATTTTCTTATTTCGTTTCTAGCATGTCACTCTTGGGATAGCAGACATTTTGAGAACATTGTTTTTGCCATTTCCGAAAGATTCCCAATGACTGACATCTGAGACCGAGTAGTACTGGTCAGTAGCATTTGGTACTGATAAATGGAAACATAGTAACAACCAGCGGGAGTGTTTTCCCCTAAACTTTCTCGTATATTTCCAAAAAAGGTGTCATTTCCCCTCCCCCCTGCGCGGATAAAAATTCCGAACCTTCTCTAACCCAGATTGCCACGGCTATCTACGAGTTTCTTTTGGTGCGTGCCTAAGTCGAAAGGAGGGTATTAGTAGTAGCGCATGATTACGAAGGTCACGAACAGCGCCAATACTCAATTTGGCCTTGTTAAAGAAAATAGATAAAGAAAGAAGAAAGGAATTAGATAAAGAAAATCTAATATGCAATTTGAATGCATTTTTAGCTGATTAAAATGAAAATTGGACACAGATCTACCATTAGGGTTAGAAGATCACATACCAAATTTCATTTATCTAAGTAGTGGCATTTAGGAGTTAACGTGTTCAGAAGCATGCGAATATACAGACAGACAGACAGCCAACGCGTTGACGGATTTGGTCCAAAACTTGCTACGGACCTACGTTCTTTATGATAAAACTGTGTACCAAATTTTATCCATCCTGCTATTTATGTTTTTGAGTTATCGTGTTCACATGAACGCGTACAGACGGCCAGTCAGACTTTCCGTGGACGGTCCAAAATTTTATAGAGACCTGCAAATTATGTGTAAAGATCACATACCAAATTTCAACCCTGTAGCTCTAATAGTTTTCGAGTTATCGTGTTCACAGACAGACATAATTCCAAAATTGTGTTTTTTGAATTCGGGGAGCGTGGATATTCATCAAAATCTCGAGTTCGAATTTTTTGACGACTACAATACTTTCTCATTGTATACCTCGTACCCGAGAAAGTAAAAGTCCTTACCTTACTCATTCATTTCCTACAAGAATAGCTTAAATGACTAACATGGTTTGTTTACCGTTAGTTCGTTTCTGGACATCCTGTAATTTTCATTTTACAAGATAGATTGATATGCCAAAAATACCATGTAAACTGAAACAATACTGTTCAAATCCACAATTCGCTGCGGAGATAGATATATAACAATTTCAAGAGAAGAGGCGAGGAGATATAGATGGCAAGGTAGCCGGTCTTAGGGGATGAAATAAAGACAGAATATGAGTGGGATTATTTTACTTTTTAAAGCCAATTATGATTAAGAAAATGAAAAATTATACTTCACTCCGGCAACTATTTACACTTGCGACGCCAGTGAAACCGTACAAAACAATATCATTCTTTTTCAAAAAAAATAAAAACTTATTTTCATTTAAAAATGCATTTATTAAGGCTAACTTATACACATAGAATAAAATGCAAAATGTAAAAAACGTAGAATAAAGGAGTGAAGAACTTCTTACACGAATTACTGAATAACATGATTACAAGCTGTGAATTCTATGAAAGTAAAAACGAAAAGACACAGCAGCACAGCTTACAACAGTGCTTAATTAGAGTCGCAGTAGTAGATTTAAAATTTCTGAAATTACTGAGGGTGTTTACACATTTTTAGAACGATTTCGATAAAGAATTTAAATAAAGCAAGTGTTTTGGAACAAAAATTTCTGGCAACAGCTTATTATTTGAAATGAGAAATATCGTCTGCCACTTTTAAATTTATTATTCTTCCAAAATGTCGCATGTACACAAGCTGTGGGTTGAAGTATATATTTTAGCTCTTTCCGAAAAGAAATATTCCTATTCCATAATTCAAAAACGTTGTGAAATGCATGGTATTAAAATTTCTAAGTGCAAAATAAGCAACATCATTAATCGAAAAGGGAAAAACAGTCAATTATTACTTCTACATGGAAAGGTGACTTCAAACGAATACCTGAAAAAGGTACGTATTGTTTCAAATATTTCTAAAGTGAAATCGCTGGTAACAAGAGAAAATCCGCCGACCCAGAAATCAATTGCAATGTCTTTAAATACATATGTAGCAACAATAAATAAAATAATAAACGAAGATTTACAACTTAAAAAAGCTAAAAAAAAACAAAATGTTCACCAGCTTTTGCCGAGGCATGTATCTCAACGCAGAACAGTTTGCAGAACCCTGTATGAAAACTATTTAACAGGAAATAAATGGAAATACATTGTGACCCTTGATGAAGCATGTATTTACCAAAATCAAAAATGGGTCTATTTACTATCCAAAACGAAGAGAAAAAAATGTTCAAACCTGGTTCCGTCAACGCAAAGAAAGTTTCAGTAAGGGGTTTACGATTGTCGCAGGGTTCTCCTATAAGGGGGAAATTATAAATAAGAAGAGTGGAAAGAAATGTTAAAATCAACTCAACGTTCTATCAATAGAAAGTTTTACGTCCGATATTTACAGAAAAAAAACCCATTTCTTTATCCCATTGACTTTCAAAGAGTGAAACTTCATCGAAAAGTACAAGTCATACTTCGAAAAGTACCACTGCATTCCTTAAAAAAACGAAGACTGATACAGGTATTACATATATACCTTTTCAACATATACCTGCGAACTCCCCTGACGTTTCACCTATGGACTATTGTGCCTTTGATTTGTTGAAAAGAGCTCTTTCTAAGCGCAAACCCACCACGAACGATGGACTCTGGAAAGTAGAAGAAGAGGAATGGAAATTAATACCCCTGGAAATTTTACGAAAAGCCTTCCTATCATGGAAATCACGATGCAGACTTGTAGTCTAGAAAACAGGCTAGCAGATCGAAGATTAAAAAAAAAATATTCTTTACATTTTAAACATTAATTAAACGGCCCCGAAATCGTTCTAAAAATGTGTAAACACCCTCTGTAAAAGGTGTTTTTTTGGAGAGGAATAAGTTATAGTTTTAGTTACTAAATAGTATATGAATAATATAGGGATGTAGGAAAAATAATTTTAAAAATTAATGTTTAACATGCAGAATTTAATTAACACGTTGGCTGCCGCTGACGCCGTTTGACTCACACCTACTACAGTGAAACCTCTTTGAACGGCCACCCCTGCATAGCGGCCATCCCTCTTAACGGCCAATTTTTCGTTTCACGGATTTTTCGGCCCATAGACCTAATGTTAAAATAACCCCTAGCAATGGCTATCCAACCCCTCTAAACGGATGTCGTCGATCTCACTCTGATGTTTCCCGGTTTGGGTTTAGATCTTTTTTAAATGACCTATTCGGAAATCTCTTTTAACTTTTTATATGACTTGGTGTGTGTGTGTTTGCTGTGATTGGTGTGATGTGTGTGTGTGTCTTGTCTGTCTTTTATGTGTGTTTTACATTTGCTTTTTATATATGGTAATTGATGTTTTATGATAATTTTATTTATTAATTGCTTGTATTGCAAGATTTTTATGCTCATCTGTTGTAACATTTTAATTGTATATTTTCGTGGCGACCGATGAGTTGGTCGCTTGACACCTTATCGCTTGTATCTTTTATCAATTGTGTTACGACGTTATGTGTTGTGTCCGGCACCTTTTGTATTTAACTTCTGCTCCTGTATGAGCATAGTATGTATTGGTGTTTCATTTTTGTAACTACGTTTACTCAGCTTGTGTGTACGGCACGCTTTTTATTCTTTATGTGTCTAGCACCCTTTCTATATTTTACTGCCACTATGGGCAATGTTTGTAAACTTTTCTCTTTGACTCAATAAATGCTAGTGCAGGAGCTAGGTCCTGTCGTTGGCCGACGCGCCTTAGGGGTTTCTTTGCTTCCCCGGCGGCCTTTTTTGTCTTACACCCTTTTTAGGTAGGCTGGGCCGTCGCGGGTATAAAAAAAAAAAACCCTCTAAACGGCCGCCTGTTGGGTTCGCCCATCCCATTTTTCAGCAAAATCTACTCACTTCATGTTTCTAATCTTGAGCCGTTAGTTCGTTTGTACGTCTTGCTTCCTATTGGCTGTTAGCGGATTCCGATAATTTTGGAGCAAAAATGTCATTCACGCTTGTTTCATTAGATGGTCAGTGAGCTGAGTTGGAACGATGTCGAAACGCGTTTTCCTAAATCTCGAGCAGAGCATTGAAATTCTGCGTCAATATGAGAACGGCAAATCGGCGAGAAAGTTAGCTGAATTATTTTACTGCGGAAGAACGCAAATCAACAAAATCATTAAAGAAAAAGATCTGATTTTGAAAGAGTACGAAGACTTCAAACTTCGTGGTGTCAAACGGATGAGACACGAAAAGTATGTCGACATAAACGAGGCTGTTTTGGAATGGTTTAAAACTGTTCGGGCGAAGAAAATTCCTGTCAGTGGACCTATGATTCAACACAAGGCAAAAGAACTTGCGGATGCTTTGGGAATTGAAAATTTCTCCGCCAGTAATGGATGGCTGAACAGATTTCGCATACGGAATAACATTACTTTTCGATCACTGTGTAGCGAAGCAGCCGATGTCGACCCCAGTTTATGTGGAGATTGGCAGGAGCGTCTTTCACTTCTTTTGGCTGGATATGATGACGAGGACATATTTAACATGGACGAAACGGCACTCTTTTTTCGCGCTTTGCCCAATAAGAGCATAATTCAAAAATTCGAAGAAGCCAGAGGTGGAAAAATTCCGAAGGAGCGACTTACCATTAGTTTTAGTGTGAGCGCAGCTGGAGAGAAAGAGAAGCTCCTGGTCATTTGGAGATGTCAAAGACCCAGGTGTTTTAAAGGGAAAGATTTAAACCGTCTTGGTGGTCGTGGTACGCGAACAAAAAAGCATGGATGACTTCATCTATTTTTTAAGAATGGCTGGTAAACTTCGACAAAAAAATGAGGAATCAAGCCAGGAAAGTTCTCCTTGTGTTGGACAATGCGACGTGTCATGCGCACGGAGCTCAGCTCAAAAATGTCAAACTGTTATTTCTACCGCCAAATACGACATCAAAACTTCAGCCATTAGATCATGGTGTTATAAAATGTTTCAAGATGGAATATAGACAGTGCGCTCTGCGACACGTCATTGCACGTATGGGTGGATGCGAAAGTGCTAGTGAACTTTCAAAGAAAATTTCTGTCGGAGATGCTCTTGACTGGATTAAAACCTCCTGAGAAAAAATAGGTCAAGAAGTGATCACTAAATGTGATCACTTCTTGATCCTGTTTTCACCTGTTTTTTAAATGTTTCGTTAGCTGTGGAATCAGTAGCAGAGAAGTCGAGAGACAATTACATTTATTCGACGAATCGACGGCGGAAGATCAGTTAGCAGAGCTCTCGAAACTTGCTGGAATAGAGTACCATCCCGAATCCTTCCAGCACGAAGCAGCAGCGGAGTCGCTTTGATGATTACAGTGCCGATTGGGAGGAATGCCTTTGGTTAACGAGTCTGCGGAAGGTAAGCGTTTTTTAAATGCTTTTAATTCAATCTAAAATTAATTTGAGATTGATTTAAATTAACTAACCATAATGTTTTGTGTATATAAACGTTTTTACAAATGAATTTTTGTGCCTTTCAGGCTCTAATTCCGTCTCTGACGAGGAATTTTCTGATACGGTTTGTAATCGTCAGCAAGCTAAACTTTCAACTCAAGTGACTTTGGGGAAAATAGATGAACTCATCGGAAATTCCAACGCAATGACAAACGAATCGGGTGGAAATTTACTTTTTAAACTGAAAAACGAACTTGAAAGAATAATTGTTTGTAAAAACTCAAAACAGTCACAAATTGTATCCTTTTTTCAAAAAATGTAAAAATTCATTAAATAAAGTACTATTTTCTCTTTAGATAAGTCTCAAACTTCATTTTAAATAAGAAATATGCGTGAGATTTGTTTATATTGTATATTATAGCAATTATCTTGTAATTGTAAAGAAAACCCTTCAGAGCGGCCACCCCCTCTGAGCGGCCAAATTTTCTCGGAACGGAGGGGTGGCCGCTCAGAGAGGTTGGTTTCGCTGTATCTAATTAGATGACTCCTTCTCTGTTATAGTTAACAGATAGTATAGAAGGAGTCATCTAATTATATAAAAAGTCCGAATCTATCACGCGCTGGCGCGGGACATGGCAGCGAACGTGTTAAAGGCGTTTTTAGTTCAGGAAAACAATACAACAAATTTAGCAACGCTAGCGTACCGTTTTGATGCAACCCAAGCACAATTTTAGAACTGATCTCGAACAGTAATCAGGTGGCATTGACGACACCTGAGTGTGCTCCTCCTTCCCTTAGCTTCAGAGCCACATCACCTACAGAGCTTTTGATCTTCGACGACAAATTTAAGGTACATCACGCCCACATATTTGGCGGTAAAATCGAGTTTCGAACATGGAACCGTCTTGTCTGGAAGCCGAGATTCTACCATCAGTCCACCACAGTCACACCAATACAATAAATAAAGGAATTAATTATTTAATTATTCGAAATTAACTTTAAAATGGCCAAGAACTTTAAAATACAAATACCTACATATTCCTTCCTGTGCAATGTAGGTTTATTTCAATTCCCATTCATATCCAATGCATAATTATCTTTTCTTATATATAAAAAAAACTTACGCTAAATTGCCATTAATTTTTAAAGGACTCCCACTTCAAAAAGAGAGAGAGAGACAGAGAGATTTATCTTTATGCAAAGAAAGATGTTTGTTTTCACAATGTACGTGGGGTCCCACCTCGTCCAGATCTCCGCGAAGGTCATCGTATTACTGTTTGCAAAGCATATCAACACACTCAAGGGCAGAAAAAAGAAATGCTTTTTTATCATTAGTAGATACTTCAATTCAGTTTTATTTTCAGTTTGGATTTTTAAAAGAACTAAAACCACAGGAGCTTTTATTAATTCAAGAAGCATTATGCAATCGTTGTTATGTAAAAAGTGAGTTTAAAACCTTGTCTTCTGCATTCCTGGCGTGTCTCGCTACGAGTACATTGCCTTCCCTTTCCCTTTCAGGCAAGCAAGTTTATTACTCTGCGAATCAACTGTGGACGTCAGAAAGCCGCGATAAAGCGCTATCTTCTTTTCTTTACTTGATAAGGGTAGGCTACGAGTGTGTGATGGAGCAACGCGCTGTCACCTGCACGCTGATAACTCGATCCCATCCACCGAAGGAGAAATGATTTCAGAGCGTTTATTAGGAAGGAAAAGGTTTTTCTGTTTTGTTTTTTTTAAAACGAGACGACACTTTTTCTAGAAGGAAAGTCACTAAATGTGTTGACGGCTGGACGGAATAAAACTTGCCGATTCAAACAGATCAATGAATAATCGATCCGAATGTTTCAAGGGGGCTATCGTCATCCAAAGAGCAAATGGTCTTACTTAGCAAATTTAATATGTGATGAAAGCATGAAAAAATAAACCAGATGGATTGTTCTTCTCTCAACTTTCTCGTGCGACGCGTTTAAATTTTGGTTTCGTTACTTAGTGAAGAAAGTCGAGTATGCATTTTAGAACATTGCCTCTTTCCTTGATCATTTTGGTTCAAAATTTCGCTTGCAATCTTGGTGTAAAGATTACATATCAAAATTTATGCATTAAACTTGTTGCTTTTGTGAGTTATCGCATTCACATTCATACGAACAGGCATACCGACAGACAGTTAACCACTTGTTGGATTTGGTCAAAACTTTGGAACACACATTCAATTCTGTTGATAAAACCAGATGACGGGTTTCGTCAAATATCGCAACACATTTGTAATTCAAGTGATAAACCCATATGCCATATTCCATCCAACTATCTCGTTGCGTTTTGGACTTATTGTGCTTACGTGCACAGAAACAGATTTTCATACTCTACTATTTGACAGAAACCTAAACATACCAAACTCTAGCTTTTTTAACATACCAAATATGACCCTCCGAAATCTTTGCGGTTTTCATTTACCGGGTTCACAGACAAATATAAGTCTCTGAAGCCAAAATTGAATTTTTTGGACTCAGGGACTCTAATACGCAGAGATTCATCAAAATATCGAAGTCGAATTGTTTGACAATTACAAAACTTTCTCGTTCTTTATACTATACTAGAAAATCTTCGCATACTAGAGAGTAAGAACCATTGAATGCGCAAACAGCTGGATGGAGTAGAACTTTCCTATTTAAACAGATAAATGAAGAATATATCCGATTTTTACAAGCAGGCCATTATTATCCGAGGACCAAAGAATCTTTCTTAAATAAATTTGATATTTGACGAAAACAGAAAAAATAAGGGAATACTTCAGACAGGACAAATAAGAATACATTGTGTATCATCTATAGTAAAAAGATGTTTTTAATACTATACAATTTCACTTTATTACGCAACAAATTCTGTCCAAAATATTCATATGCAATTTAAATTAATTGTATATAGAAAGAATTTGTAAAAAGGAACAGAAGGCTGGATGTATATAGTTATTTCGAATCTTTAAAAATTTTCATTTCGAATTTAATCTGAAATCATTACAAGAAAGAAGCACAAAGCAAGAATACAAACGAGTGAAAAAATTGAAAGAAACTGGTTCTGTCAATGGGTTCTGCCTGTTAGGCCATATGTTAATGAAGAAACTTAAAAGACGAAACTATTTAATGATAAAGTTAAATAAATAAGAATTAAAAAAAATGTTGAAAAATGTTAGTGTCTCTTCTATTAATCCGTTTTACACATCTGTCTGTCACAAATACCTACGACGTGCAACTATTTTAAATTGTTCAAGAATTTTATGAATTCACTGTATAGTATAAGAATATGCAACGTATTGCTCTAAAGGTTTACATTCTGGTCACCTGACAAAAACTTATTGATTGGGATAGAAGAAGTAATAAAATAAACAGTGAGGGAATAAGCATGAAAATGTATAGCAAAATATTCAATTCACAAAATATTAGGACCTTGTCATTATGAAATATACGTTAAAATTTTTATTATTACTTGTTTGCCGGCCGCAAAAGTGTTCGTTAGGGGCCGCGAGTTTGACACCCTTTTAATTACAAGTATCCAATGGACGAGTTTTCTAGTTTGTTTACTTACATTAAAAACCTTGACTTTATCTGCTTGTATGTTGGACTTCCGCTTTGAAGATCCATTGACTTAGCATTACACCGGAAATACGTATTACAGGCAAGTAAACAAACCAGAAAACTTGTCCATAGGAAGTATTTTCCACGGGGAAACACTCCCGCTTTTTTAAACGCTTTTACTTGACTTGTTTGACGATTGTAAAGATGGAATTTTGAAATCATTTCCCACTCACTGCCTTATGTACTAGAAATTTGAAATTTTATACAGTTGTTTGTTCCCGATGACAATGCAAAAATTTAATAATTTTAGAACTCTTAATTATGAGTTAATATATTAACTAAATATTGGTTTTGTACACGCGGCGCCATCTGAAGTTTAGAAATATTAATTTTTAGATTCCATACGATTTATAATCATGAATTATTAAGTATATTAAAGACTAAAAAGTAAGAAAAAAGAATTAGTAGATAAAATTAGTAGTGTACTAAAAAGTAAGTTTTTAAAAAATCAAACAATATTATGAAGAAATTAGAGCACAATGAATATCATAAGAAAGAAATTCTTGGACATGTAATAAAAGTTAAAATATGTTATAAATATGATTAAAATTCAAATTTACTGAAGAGTATTTCTATCAAAATTTCACGCTTTTAATGTTTTGTTTTGACATCCATATTTTTGATAACAAAAGGTAAGAAATTAAGAAAACTATAAGACGATAAGAATTAAAATATTTATTCTGAGAATAAGATTACTGATGCGAACAAGAATATTTAATATTCCAAGAATATTAAATATTCTTGATAAATATTTAATATTCTTGGAATATTTAATATTTTTGAATATTGAATATGAACTGAATATTAATATTAAATATAAGAATATTTAATATTACAAGAATAGGAATTTAATATTTAATATTCCAGTAATATGTAATTAATATTCTACTTGAATATTTAATATTCCAGTAGAATATTAATTACATAGATTATCTGCGAATTACCTACAATACATATTCGAGAAATCAAGGATATTAATAGAAGACAATTTTCTTCAAGATGGAATTTTATATAATTGTTTAAAATAGGGGAAGCTAGAGATATTTGACCCTAGTTTTAATTCTTTTCTGATATTTCTTGAATATTTTGATTGTTAGAATCATAAAAGGATTTGTTTTTAAGAATGAGAAAGGTACTTATGCTAAATTGATATCTCATTTAATCATAAAATAAATATATTTCACGAAATCATCTAGGGTCAAGTATTCGTAATGCAAAGAATGCTTAAATTTTTTTTAATAATTTATATGTAGACGAAATTTAGATATTAAGTTAAAATTATTGAATTGAAAACGTTTTAATTATCAAAAAATATTAATTCAATGAATATTAAAATTAAATAATATAGCAGCTATAAAACGCAACTGTTATTGATAAAAATCTAATTATTATATTAAATAAGTCTATTTATTAAATTAAATACAGTTATTAAATTAAATTAGTTCAATATAAAATAAAGATTTAAAATATTGAATTAATTAAATTATAAAAATTATAGCAATGGAACTGGTGACCCATAACGTCACTAGCATATTAAGGAATTGCTGATAGAATTAGAATGGAACAGAATAGCACCAAAATAAAAAGAAAGAATCTAAAAAGTGTTGTACAAAGCAAGAAATTAGAAAAGCTTAATAGACTTACTCGTTTCTTCTAATATTCTAATGGAAACAAAAGCAAAAGAAGAAAAATATATTCCAAGATAAAATTTAAACCAACAAAGAGAAGAATTCATCCGAAATGGCGAAATGTTAAATAAGACCAAACGATGACAAGCAGTTCAAGCAAAAGATTTTTATCAAAACAATAAATAAATAAAAATAATTTATTTATAAGAGAGAAAAAATTAAATGAATAAATACATTTCAATTCTTTTTTAAATTCTTACTAAAATTATTCTTTGCATTATTTGAAATTATCATATAAAAAAAATTATTGTTTAAATAATTATTTACAACTACCGAAAACACTAGCCATTATGCTAATTGATAACTGTTACGGCGAAGGGTTGTTAGTACAATCAATCAGCTTGATTGTTTGAGTTGCCATATTGGCGACAAACTCCACCAGAAAGTTGATCTCAACCAACAATGTACTTCTGTCAGTTACAAACATCGAAGGTATAGTTTGGTAGAGTCAGGTATCCCTAACTTGTCTCTTTCTAAATAACCTAAAGATTAAACTGCTTAGAATTAAGATATTGTACAGCATCCTATAGTAAATTATAGCTTAAAACTCAGAAATATTTTAATTCATCATACCTTCAAGAGCAAACTTCTAATCCACAAAGGGAGGAAAAGGGGAAAATTTTCTTCGGGGATACCAAAACATATTTACCTATGCACCATTACAATGGTTTTTCAGATTAGAATGGAAATTCCTTCTAATAGACCATATACCAAAAGTCAAATAGGGATGGCACACACAAATTACCTACTATCTCACAAGCTGAGAAGATCGTCTTGGCTCAAGTCACCCTAGTTTCCCTTATGGATGTAAACATCAAGAAAGCCGCCCGATTTAGTAAGGTGTTTTGCGCACTAAGTTGAAACGTCTGGATGTCCGGATTCAATTTCAGGGAAAGTTTTGGGTATTTCATAAGAGTAAAAGACTAAAAACTAGAAAATAAAGTATATAAGAAAACTTTTATCAGTGTATTAAAAGAATTTTTTTTATCGAAAACAGGAGTGAAAACAAAAATCATAAAAACACTGAACACAGTAGAAGAAGGGAATGAAACTACAATGGCATATCATAAGGAACAAAAACAAATTACTAAACATTCATTATATGAAAATTAAAATACATTATAAATATGATTAAAATTCCAATTTACTTACAGCAACTCTATCCGAGCCTCGCGCTTTTTCATTTTTTTTCCGACATCCAGGTTTTTGACAAAAACATTTTAATACACTTATGAAAGCTTTTTTGAGAAGTTTTTAGATTCTTTATTTTAATGTATACTCTCATCCTTAGAAGATTGGTTGCTTAAAGATACCAAGTTTAATTAATATCATTCAATTCGAATTCATAGTTGAGATTGAAATTTGATATATAATAAACTTAACAAATTCAGAAAAACAGTAAACAACTTTTACAATACTAACAATTGTACTGTCTTTTTAACACTCTTTGATAGGAATGTTCAAATAATTATCGTAGCTTTTTGTCCTTTCGCATACAGATTGCTACACAATAAAGATTACAAATCACAATTTCATTAAATTTTCTTCATATAAAGGTTGTTATTTACTTTATGTAGGTATTTATAACAATTGCTATTTGCTGTGAAGTTGATGTCAAACGAGAACGTTTGGGTGCATAACACACAAACGAAATAATTTATAACCAGATTTTTTCAAGTGATATCCGTGTGTTGGAGTAGGCGAGAAAGCCGAGTATACTTAAGAGAATCCTTCCTATTTTTCATAACAGTAAGCAAGACTTTTAAAAAGTTTGCCAAGATTTTCAGGAAGATCGCAAAAGCTTTGGAAAATTTTTCCTTCTACATGATTCTTCAATACGAACAACAATTTAAAACAATTTAAATTACTTTTGTTTTAACATTTAGTGCTTTATCAACTTGAGATTGATGAAACAGTGTGTTGTTACATTATTTCAAGGGATTCTGATTGCATTTATTTATTAGTTCGAAAATGTTTAAAAACTAATCCCCCAAACACACACACAAATGAAATTGAATTTGTGAGTTATATAATCATATTTTAAAATTTTTCATTCTTGAGTTCCGAAAATCGATGTGAATGCATTCGAGAATGTTGTTTTTCTCAACGTTGACAATAACTGAGAAAAATTAGTCTTCCAGAATGGGAAGGAACAAAAACAGCGTTTCTCGCCTTTGCTTACAACAAGTTTCTCGAGATGGCCTATTTTAATAATTTACTGCTCTTTGCATGATTTATTATTTGTAAGCGGAAGCGGCGGTTGTCCGCTGCAGACCTCATCTCATTCTTGAGGTCAACCCGGCTTCGAAAGCCGAGAATAAACGCTGCTTCGGCGAAAGAGCTACAAATTTTCTTGCGAACTTTTCTTATATTTCTCCTGCCTTGTTTTAGAAATTTCGAATGCGTCATGCGAAAAAGTAATAAAACTGCGAAAGAGATTAGGGAAGCGGTTCTCAAACCGCAAGACTTTCTTGCATAAAAATTAGGCAATGGCTCTCAGCAGCTAACTCTACCACTCACCCCAATGAATAGCGTAGTTGGATTTTGGCGCCTGACTACTTTGGAAGTAGACCTCCCCCTCCTCCTTTTTTTAAAAAAATAAATACAGAATTTTGTTTCAGTGTTGTTTTACAATGGATTTCTTTTATAAAATATTCATTACATGCTTGTAGTAAAGCGAAACTTTTCAATAGCATTTTTTGCAATTAAGCGTTTAATTATCAATTATTACGCCAATATGTGTACATTATTTTGTCACACGCGTTTATGACAGTGGCAACTTTTTATCGGTATTTTCAAAATTTTCAGAATTGCAACGTTTCCATTCCATTCGTCAATTTTTTATCACTTTATTCTAATGTTTCTTCACACTTGAAATAATCTGTTCTTTACTGTATATGTTATAGGATTTTTTTTGTCTTTATTTTGCACATCTTTAACTCATCGTCATAGAGATGAACTGATCACTAATATGTACTAGATATTTGAGCGAGTAATTTCCATAAATAAATGAAAGCGTCTTTTTCCCTCAAAATTTAAATTAATAACTCAGTTTTAATGACTAATAGAATGGACAAATGGATTGTAATAAATAACACATCATTTTAATGAAATTATGAGTTAATATTTCTAAAACCTATAACAAAACAATAATTAAGATCTGAAAAGAAATACTAAGAAAACAATACTTTTATATATTCTCTTAAAAATATACGTATTTGTATGTATGTAAAAACTTACCTCTTTGTATGTAATTTACTGTTTTACTTTTTACTGATTTACGTTTATTCCTGCACTAGCCGCCTTCGGCGACCAGCTTGCTCGCAGAGAATATTATTTCAATTGAATATCGCATCAATTTATATTCATGGTTCCATAAACAACGTAATTTCAAACTTCAGATTGTGGCAGATATTTAACCCATGTCATTTAAATGGCTTTGCACCTGTTCTTCTCATTGTCTATATAAATGTCCCTAATGGTGTCAAATAATTGAGCATGTTACGTAACATCCAAGGACGCCCATATGATAGTTTGTGGGGGGGGGGCTAGACCTGGGGGTATGGAGTATTTTTAATATTTGGAAGATGAATGGCGACTTGTAAGTAGCCATAAAAAAGTTCCAGTTCCGACCCTGTTAAAAACTCTGTCCTGTTACTAAAATACTAGGCCACGGTACTCACACTCTATAAAAAAGAATAACACGTTATTTTAACTACTTGATTGAAACCAGTGAATATTTAGCAACACAAATGCAGGAGCAAAGTCCTTATACTTTAATACAGGAAACAAACTAAAGATGTACACCTCATAATATTTTGCACTGGTATTGATATAAAAAGAAAACTGTAAGGTAAATTATTATGCATAGGTTAGTTTATGGATTTGACACTAATATTTATCTGAAAAAGCAAACTGTAAATTTCTTTTCTTCTTTCCGAACAAGTCAATCACTTTGTCCTCGAAACCAGGGGTTTTCGCTCTTTTCCGCGGAGGACAAAATAAAATTTTGTCATCCAAATTCAAAATTTCAACTCTCATTTTACGTTTTAGACCTTCCTGATCATTAATTCTTTTTCGACTTTTAAATCATTTTCTTGAAAGAAAAACACATGACTACACTATACTTTCTCCTTCCCCTCACCGCCGGCGGGCCCCCCGGCCCCACTTTGCCCACAGGCATGGGCGCCCATGGTAACATCTAATTGCACATGGTCGGCGCCATCTTCACTTTTTTATTCCTCTTGCAAAATATGAATTTCATTTCAATATTAAAATGGCACAGCACATTTTATGGCCCTCGGCATGTTAGCTGGATTAAAACATGCTGAAACAAGAATAAAAACATAGCAATCATAATCATTCAGCTTACTGGATATATTTCTTAATATACGTAATTCTTAGAGATCTTGGTTTACAGATTCCAAAAATTTTTGGATGAAATTAATATGAAAGCAAAATGTATTAGGATATTGCCTCAGCTTTCAAAAACGAAAGAAAAATGCGCAATTGAATGTTTGCTTAAATAATGAAAACGATTTGAATTGCATTGCAACAACGAAAAATATTGTTGTAAATTATGTCAAAAAATATTTTTTTAAATTTTTAAAAATTAGAGAAAAAATTGTACGGCAACTTAATTGATATCATTGAAAAGGTAATTTTTTGCACTTTCAGATGGAGTGAAAATAATTTTTGTGTTGTAACATCTTCAAAAGTTATTAGGGAAAAACGCCGAAATTTCCCTTAGTTTTTAATTAGTTAAAACTCTAATCAAAGCTCCGAGGTGAACATTCCCACCCTCCAAGGTACATTTGTGCCAAATTTCGTAGCTCTAGGTCGAGCGGTCTGCCCTGTAGAGCGCAACACACAGACACACATACATTTTCCTTTATTATTAGTAGATATTGTTTGTTATTTATTTTCACTTTTAATGGAGTCAATTCAAGTGGCTCCCTTACATGAATTGATCCCATTAAAAGTGAGAAGCAAAAGCAGGTATTAACTAACATGATATGTTTATACTTGCTGTTATGCATTCAGTACATTGTTTAACATGCTAAACAATATACTGAATATGAAATAAGGTATATAAAATATAGGTAAGTTGCAAGAAAAGACTGATCAAGTGTTTTGAGTATTAAGCAATATAGTTTAAAGTTAAATAAAGCAAATAAATAAAAACTATCTTTAATTTACTTTTTATTTTTATAATAAAGTATCGAAAACAATATTTGA
>BGPR01033747.1:0-16824 GCA_013235015.1 Araneus ventricosus | reverse complement strand
CAACGATATCTCAAGTATTGAATTTGTTGCTACTGGCAAGGCCTTTTTCTCTTTTTCTTCCTTTGATCTGCAACGCCAAAAACTGCTTTGACTACAATATTTCCCCTTCTCCCACATTTCCTCATGCGAGTAACTCTTGTGTGGATTCCATCGGTTTTTCTTTTTCTATTTTTTCTATTTTATATTTTTGTGAATTATTCTGTGTTTCATTTTATATTTTAATATAGGTCTTAAGCACTTGGATTCTTTGCTTTCGATTTTTTAAAATCTACTTCTTTGTATATATCTTTTAATCCAGATTTTTTCCATTTTCAATGTTGGTGCTTTTTGGGGTGTAGTGATTAATTTTTACGGTTTTCTGTATGAGGTCTAGCAGAAAAAAGTACTAATTTATATCATAAGCGGGCCTCCCCTCCAGACGAGCGGCTCGCTATGATATTTTTCAAGTTTTTTGTCTTCTTTTTGTTGTCTTTTTGTTTCATGTTTGATTTGATGTAATCCTTTTTTTGTTGACGCAGCTTCTGCGCGAATGCAGAAATAGCTTTCTTCATTTTATTTGTTTTCTATTTTCTTGTATTTGTCTTAATTCTTGTTTTTTCGAAAACTTTGTTGCTTTGTTGTTTTATATATATATACAGATGGATATTTTTTATATAGTTCAGATGGATTCATTCATTTTAGTCTATAAAAAAGAAGGAAAAATAAAATTGCGTATAATATATGTATATTTAATTTTTAAATAGAGTAAAAAATGACCAACGATAAAAATAGAATGTAAATCGTATTCAAATTGCAAAGAAACTGAAGGCTAAATATAAAAATACTTACTATATTTGAAGATATAAAAAATGTTAAAAATTGTAGTTCATATATTTAATATGATGGTATTAGTTCTAATTTAATCGGATGCTTATTTGCAAGCTACATATTCTCACCGGTTAGAAACAGTACAGAAAGCAATATATAATTCATTTAATCTTGAAAATAAGTGTAGTGTGTCAGATTAATTCCTTTTCTTTTGTTTTATTTCCGTGAGAAGCATATGCTTGGTTTTTCTTTTGAATTAAGTACTTAAGGAAAATTTATTGCTTTACACATTCAATAAATAGCACGTTTTTTCTTCTTCATTGTTTTATCGCAACTTTTAAGAAGGGATGAGAATATTGCTATCTAGCTACAAATTCTTTTTAAAACTATCAAGAATTTTTGTGTAAACAAACCATATAATCTTATTTAAATTTAAAACAATAAATTTTTCACTAATATTAATAACAACTGAAACGTATACAGAATGGGATGGATGTAGCAAATTAGCACAAATTTTAAATACCTTCACAAATAAAATCTGATCTAACTTTAACAGCCTCATCACGTTTCCATAGCATCAGTCAGCGCATCGTTAGCCGCTGTTTATGTTATAAACAGAAGAATCTCTCTAATCATGTTACGAAAGCATTTTTGCAGGATTACTTAACACACAAGAAAAAAAACCAACTTTTGCAACAATTATAGCCGTTCTTTTCTTCAAAAGAATTTTTTAAAAAACAAAATTAGATCTGGAACTCTTCTCATATATTAATTTGCTAAATTAATAAACTAAATTGTCTTTTATGACTGTTTTACCGTGAAGATCACACAAAAAGTCTGCGCATTACTTTATCTGCCTGCAGTTCTATTCCGAAATTTTAAATCAGAGGAATAAATATATTCGTTTAAGGATTTTTAAAATGATTAATTGCAGTGGGAAAATTTTGATGTCTCATACCGAAACTGTAACAAGATATTGAACATTCTTACAAAAGTTTAGACTGTAAAAATGCATGATTTATGGTACTGATATTATTTCGTTTAATTCTATTTTTCTAAGACTACTAAAGCATTTGTAAGGTTAAGGCAAAGAATAATTTTCTTTGTATAACTTATTTCTGTAAATTTCAGACCCTTCTGAACAGTGATTGCTCTCATTGATATCGGTTTCTCTTTTTAAAATATATCTATTTTTGTAGTTTAATTAAGTACAAAGCTTTAAATAATATGCCTTAATAGGGATTAGCATACTTGCTGGTATCTTGTCGAAGATCACATCACAATTGAACATTAATTATACAAAAGTTTTGACAGGATTATAAAATTACTCGTATCTGATTTACAGCTCTATTTGATGTATTCAAAAAAAGTAGCAGTACTTCAGAACAGAATCAATTCTTAATTTCACATCTTTCATTCTACCATTATTTCTAATAAGAAATAAAGTATAAAATATTGAATATTTTCGCAATACGCAATTAGAGTTATGATGTGGCCTTTTTCTTTATATAAACTGCTGCATTTAAATCAACAAGTTTAAGGGCGGCATAAGTATGTAAAGATTGAAATAGAATTACTAGCATCTCGCTGTAACAGAGAGGTAGAGAAATTTGATCTATGTATGATACGCAAGCGAAGCTTCTTTCAACTGGAAGGTCACTTCTCACAGCCTCCTGAATTTAAATAGTGATAGCATTTCATTTTCTGTCAAAGATATAAAGAACTTTTTCATAATCATCTATGCGTATCTTAACTAAAGATTCATCAGATTATTAAGTGATTCGCGAGATTATATAACTTGCAAATTTAATATATCTTTTAAAACTTATTAACTAAGCTTTAAATTAATGACAATTTATTAATACACTAGTAAAAATGATTGTTTCTTCCTTCAATATAAAATTTATAACGATCCTCTCTGTCTTGCAATTGCTATAATATTTAAAAACTATCATGATGTGGAAATTTTCTGCAACATCATACATTTTTCTCTTGGAATTTCTAAAGCTATGGTTTTCCGATGCATTTTTTGCACAAAGATTTGACTCATGAATACAAATATTCAAATATATATGTAATTTACAGTTTTGTTATAATTGCTTTATCCATTGTGACAAATTACATATATGTTATGTTGAGTTAAATGTTATATAGTTCCTCGAATTCTAGTTTTTTTTTATGAGTGTACTGATCAACCAAGATTTAGAATTACTTCATTCCTTTATACAGAAAATTCGTCCAGTTTAGAACTACAATGGCGTGCGGTCTCTGAGGAAATACGCCATTCTGGTTTTTTTACCATTTTTTCTTAAAATTTGCCTTCATTTTAATTGTATTTCCTCCTTTCTAATTTTCTTTTTTTTGTATTTTATTTATTTGATAATTTCTGTTAAATATTATTATTTCTGCTGATTAATTTTAAGAAAATTCTGATGATGAAATCACTTAATGCTGTTGCGTTGAACGCGCATAAAAGGTGTATTGTCATTTGTATTATTGTTTATTTGTTATTATTGTTTACTTTTTCTATTTTTCTATTTCTTTTTAACTTAATTTTTGAATTACTAATTGTGTTTCTTGGATTGTATTAGAAGTAGATGCATATGCGCCTTTCTGTATAATGCAAAAATAATTTCAATTAAATTTAAATTAATTTTAATTAAATTTCTATTAATATTTAAATTAATTTTTGTTAAATTTGATCAATTATTACTGTATCAGGAAAGTTTTTCTCGCTCAAATGGCAAAACAATGGATGTCCACGTAAGGAAACAAAAATTAGCCATTGACGCATTAATTGATGTGAACACAAAGAAGTTTGGGTAAGCATCCTTATTAAGAAAATTTTAATGAAAATTTTTAAATCAATAATGTATACCGATTTGGAGCAGTCAGAACCGCAACTTGAAGGATGCATAGCTTACAAAGTCTTTAGTCTTGAACGGCATTTTTTTATCTTTCCCATTTTTTAAAAACGTTCAAGTGAAGATGGCCGTTTCTGCGACAACTGTATAAAGTTTACGAATGGTCGTAAGGAAAAGAAGTTTCTCACACTTTAAAAGTTATTGCATACGGCTCTACATTTTTGCCATTTTTCGAGAAAAAGACGAAATACTCCCAAAGAAAGGAAATTTCCAATCCTATTTACCATATATATAGTATACCCAACAGATATTTCCTACAAGTAGGTCTTATTCCTTATAATTATTAGTTTTTTCTTTCTATTCTTGTACAAAAATTAATGGCAGAAGCTGAAAAACTAAACTACATTTTTGTGATAAGTACACATACTTAAAATCGAGAAGAATAGAACGTTCTTAAAAGCGGTACATTGAATGAAAAAAGGCATTACGATCAAAATTTATTCTCGGTGACTTTTTCTTAATCTAAAAATTGAAAAACAGACTGAAATAATAGAACTATTAAATTTTGCTTTAGTAATGAGAACAAAACAGCATTAGTCGTCTTAGATAGTGTTGCACCGCCAACGCTTGGCGAAAATCTTGATTATTTTTTGTTTTGTTTTGTTTATTCTTTTATCTATTTTTTTTCTTTCCGTTTTCTTCGAGATTTCATACAGCGCGTCACTTGTAGTATTTCTTGTGAAATTTTGTTTCTTTTGTTGCTATAGAACCGTCTCTAGTGCCTTCTAAATAGGGAAACTTTAATTACAACAGCCCTGTACAGTCGCTGAAAAAAAATCGAACTACCTAACGTTATTTTGCCGTCATTCACCGTATATATATTAAAGTGTACCAATTTTCAGGAATTAATGTCTACTAAAAGATGATGTCTATGAAAAATAAATTCATAAGGGGTCGTCCACATATTTATAATTGCCCTAACTTTGAAATTTTCTATGGCAATGAATATTTTTTAGATAAAATTCAAAACTACATCAAAATTTATGCTTGACTACCAGATTTCGCAATTCTAGCTCTATTTGTTTTGAAATTATAAGCAGTAAAATTTGAAATTTAAGTTAAAGTTAAATTTTGAATTTTTATTGATATCTTCGAAACTAAAATAGTTACTGACGTATAATTTTTTGTTGTAATATTATGAAGTATTCTACATTTTTAGTTGATTTACACTATTGTGCATGGCATTTTTGCCAAATGCGATGCTTAAAAATTTTTAAATATTAACAGTTAAAATTCTTTACAGCAATCTGTGCAGAAAAAAATAATAGCCTATGAAAAAATTCAGCTTATTCGTAATAGTTGTTTTGAAGTTACATGAATTTTTATTTTCGCAAACATTTTCAATATTAAATGTAAGTTGAACCGCTAGATTTTAAAAGGGGGCTTCTGCATTCTTGGCGGAAATTATATTTTTATTTTCACTTTTAATTTGATGACGGTGAATGCATCTTGGGTGTGAAAACAGGATTTCTGCCATTTACAGCCACGTTGTGGTTAAGTATGAAAGTTTCCATGTGACGTTAGAAGAATACTTCTTCGTAGAAGATCTCTTTTAACATCAAAACAGCAGTTCTCTGATAAATGTCAGAAGTCCCCTTTTAAAATCAAGCAATTCATTTTTGCACCACTTTATTTTATAAATTCAGATGTATAAGTAACTAACTATTTATGTACTTAAAATTTAAAACTTTATAAATAAAAATAGATGTAATATCTTTTGTTAATATCATTATTAAAATACGAATAATTAAGATAATACCAATACCTTATCTACTTACAATGGAAATAGTGCAAGTTAGAATAAATCGATCACAATAACTTATTAATTGTAACACATACACTAGTGTTTCTTAAAGCAGATAATATTCTCTTTTATTCGCTTACTTCCACTCATGTAAATGCTTAAGCAGTATTAAAATTGTAACATTTTGTGAACAAATTTATTCAAGCGAAAATGAAAAATACAAAACTTCCAGCTCGTTTGGAAGTTATGCCGGACAAAATCAATTTTCTTACGTAGAAAACTACAGTTCTTTAGAAATTTATTGCGCATGAAGTAATTCTTCATTGCAAAATGCGTATTTGTACTTGTAAGATGGTATTTAAAGGGCGGAATATATTTAAAATCTACCATCCACCTACTTTTGAACTTTAGCAGAGATCCCTTTTATAGATCCCTTTTAGAGTGAGAACACAATATATCGAATATCTTCTTATGTATTTATGCTATAATGTCCGAAATTAATATCTCGGTGTATTTTTTGAAGAGGAATTTATTTATATCATCAAAAAAGAAAGTTGCCATTGAAAATTTTGATGTGAGTTCAATTTTAAATGTGTAAATGACCCGTTATGAAAAATTTAACATTAAAATCTTTTAGTATATTTTATTTCCAGTAAAATGGCATCTTTTGTTTTTGCACACGATTAATAACTGCAAAATAATGCTGCGTGATTCTTTGATTTCCGCGTCTGTACATTTAAAACTAGAGTAGTATAATCTAGCAATGTCGTGAATCAAAAAGGAAGAATCGTGGTAAGGAACCTGTCTACTTTAATTGCCTATCTTACTCCAGAAAATAAATACATTGCAACTGGTGACGAACTGCAATCTTTGTGAATGCGAACGTCTGAAAAGAAGAAAGAAATTACTCCTATTTTATTTCTCTGTCTCCTTCGCATAAGCTATTTTTCATTTTTATAGTCGTTCATTCTCCCATTTTTAAGAGAGATATATTTGTTCGCTATACGCGCTTTCAAATTTTAGGGTGTTATAGTGGACCATAAAACGGAATTGCTTAGCACTCGTCGAGGTAACTTTGCACCAGTATAAAATTTTCATTAAAAGTGAAATA
The DNA here is from genome assembly GCA_013235015.1 of Araneus ventricosus. Taxonomy (NCBI): domain Eukaryota; kingdom Metazoa; phylum Arthropoda; class Arachnida; order Araneae; family Araneidae; genus Araneus; species Araneus ventricosus. Next base: position 10,238 of record BGPR01033747.1, on the reverse strand, counting down.
GAGAAACACTGATGCTATGTACTTGATTGAGATTTTTTCCTTGTTTCAAGGCAACAATGATAAATGTATCTTATTCCTTTAACGTATAAAACAATCATTCAGGAGGTCACAGAATGAAGAAAACACTGAGCCAAATTTTCAGGGGAAGTACAACAATCTTTAAGGCAATTGCATTTCATGTGAAAGATAATAAACTAGCTTTCATTTTGCTTTTTTGAATGCGAATTCTTCTGATTTGTGGTAACTTTGCATCTAAAAAGATGGTTTCTTTACACCATGGAAATTTGCGGTACAGAGTAACCCCAGTTGGATTTTTAATTAATTTGTGTCAAGAACGATGTTCACTTTTAATTCAGATTTACCCAAGGTGTATGAAAGGAAGTTAGGGGCTTGAAGTAAAGGTATTTCTCTCCAGAGGTTATAGAAGCTCGCTTTAATGCTATTTCACAAGTTTAGCTCACTCTTAAACAGGCAGAAGATTTTTTTAGTACCACAAGTGAACAGTTTGTTACAAAAGTAAGGCACTTCATATAAGGAAATCTGGAAATCCCCTGGTTTTTTCAATACGAAATAAAAGGCATTTGCAATTTGCATAGACCAGCGCAGTGACTTTGGTGTTCCTGTCAGTAATGCAGACAGCAAAATGATAATAAACGCTTCTCTAACTAAGAAAAGTGTGGTAAAAGATATATCTATATAATACACCTAACAATGACTGGATAAAAGAGTCTCTAAAATCTCAATCAAAAGGCAATCCTCATTTGACCTGATACAATGGCTTAAACTTGTTTATTATAATTGGATATTTATAAAACAAATCTTGTAAATTTCCACCCATGCTTTCACTAAATACATCTAACATTGCATACAGTGAGTTTGTTATTGAAATTAACTGAAAAAAATAGTCATTAAAAAAAAAATCCTCACCTATGAAGTAACTTTGAAACGAAGATTTCCGAAAATAATAATTTATTATGAAGCAACTGTATGATCCAAATTTTGCTTCAGAAGGTTTTTCTAGTAGTCATTCAACGAGGAAAAAATCTTAAAAGCTCTTTTTAGAGAATTATATGTAAATATTTCAAAGTTCTTTCTGAACGCATTGAATGGATGCAAATCAATCCCGTTCTACGGAATATGCTAAGCCGATTATGATTGAAACGGAATTCGTTATCCACTTTTAGTGTTTCAAACTGTCTAGATGCTGGCAAAAGAAAAAAAAGAAGAAAAAACTGTATTCAAAATTCGATTTTCTAATACCATAATTCCATTGAAAAAGTAATTTATAACGTGTGTTTAGAAGTGATTGTATCTCATCTGACAGATTTCATTCAAAATTAGACAAACATTAACATTTTAGGTGTTAGTTTAAACATCTGATAAACATCTGACTGCCTATTTTTTAAAACCTGCATTTACATGCAACGTTCGAAAACATGTTCAAATACCGTTGAAACAAGCGAATTGCTATATATGTGCAAGTCTTTATTATTATAATACGATTCGACGATGTAATAGTAAGGAGTAGCAGCAATAGCTTGCGAAAATCGTAGGATGTACCAAAAATTATACTTTCTTCCTACTCGCGGAAATCGCTGGATAAGCAGTCAGAAGCTAAATGCGCTGGATCTCATTTATCTAGCTTGCTGCGTACGTATGTCGCAGCATTTACTCATATTGGATAAGCAGATATACAAACGGCCTATATATTATAGGATTTAGGGAAAAAATTCGATGCCGCATTGCAATTGTGATAATAAAACAACATACCAAATTTAACCCATCGAGCATCTTATTTTTTTAATCCAATTTTTAAATAATCTGGCTGTTAAGGGTTAACACCACATAAGGGAATGTGCATTACATTGAAATACTGATCAGATGACGAGAACGGCACCTGATCCGGCACCGCACTTTTCGAACATACACACCACACCTACATCAATTGTGCTTTATTGACAGCGTCCTGTCAAACAAACCATTTGTTTTTAAAAGGGGACCTCTGTAAACTGAGCCGAAATTTCTCTTTTTGTGTTTTCGATTTAATGAGGGTAGTTGCATCGTTTCGTGTAAAATCTGAAATTCTACCATTCATAGTTGTGTTGTAGTAAATCATTAAAGTTCCCGTATTATATTAGAAGATGACTTTTATGTAGCAGACACCTTTTAACATCAACATGTTGCCATTCATCGCTAGATGACCTGTATAATTATTACAAGAAAATATGCTTGACCTATGACTTTTATGGAGAAAAATGGCAAAAGAAGAAAAACTAGCGTTTAGAATTTCTGAAAATTAATCAATCCGTTTCATTATTTAAAGTACACCAGCCCTAACTCCCGATAAATAGAGAAATTAATTCAAGGTTACCCACTTAACTTATGACGAACACGAGAACGATTATGACTAGTATATGTTTGATATTTAAAAAAAACTATAATAAACATTCCATTCCTTTTGGCAAGAGATTCAAATCAACCAAGAATCATGAAGTGACCTCAATCATGACTAAAATTCACTTACACACTACATTTTACAATTATTTTTTTTGTTTTTAAATCTGAGTTTTTATTTCAAAACAACTTTAAAGAATTTAAATTTTATTTTGTTCCAAATGAGTTCAAATTTAATTTACTTACAGATAAATTTTGTTTGATATTTCGGTGTTTATAAACATTTTCCATGATGTTTTAAAATCTAAATTTTACTTAAAAACCAATAATTTTTCAAATTTCAATTTCGTTCCATATAGATAATCGTTTAATTTTGTTTGTGTTTTCATTGATATTCCAAGCTTTATAATCATATTCACCGATTTTTTTGCTTTAAATGTGAATTTTCCGTAAAAACGAATAACTTATATATACATTTGGATTCTTTGAAATTGATTCTTTGATTGCAAAATTTGTACCGAGCAGACAGACAAACAAGAAAGCGAGTTAATAAAAACGTGGTAAAAACATCCTACGGCTTCACTAGCAGCGGGTGCCAGCACCTAGTAGCTTCGTTAGCTCGTTGAGTTTAAGGAATCTGCGCTTTTTAAATACTCAAGTGAAGCAGAAGAAATTGCGCTCGCGATGCCTGCGGCATCTTAAATGGGCTCCGGGCAATTTTTTTTACTTAAAAAAATATCCTACGGCTTCACTACCAGCAGGAGCCGTAACCTAGTAGCTTCGCTATTTCATTGTATGTAAGGAATCTGCGTTTTATAATTACTCAACGGAAGCAGGATAAATTGTGTTTGCGATGCGTGAGTCATCTGAAATAGACACCGGGCAAATTTTGTTAACTTAAAAAAAAATTTGTGTCTTCGCTAGAAGGCGCAGCCGGGACTAGGGATTGCAATCCGGCACCAATTTCACTCCGGACGGATTGACGGGAATCCGGCCAGATTGGTCACATCAAAACTATCTTGCCTTGTCATTCCAAAATCAACTGTATAAAAGATGATCAGGTGAGTGAATATCAAAGTTTACGAAAAACGTTTATTTCTTATGAAATCAACTTTATTTACACTGTTATAATTAATGCATGAATCAATAATAAAACTTAAGTATAATGTAACAAGTTAAATTGTAATTGTTATATTAGTTTAGTAATAATTAGATAATGACGGGCGGTTAAGTTCTGTCTCACTTAGTAGATTTCACAAATGACATCAATGATATCTTGTAATGTAACCTACATTACATTATGTAAGTAACTTATATTAAATCCAACTAAATCAAGCTTCTCGACTGAGATCACAATAATTAGGTAATTTAGGCACGCCAAGCAGTCTTATTCTTATAATTATGACAGACATCATGAATCTGTTTAATCAACAGCACAATTATCAAAATAAGGAATTTAAAACTTCTTATTTTTTAATATACTTACTTTAAATTATTGTTCTAAGTAAAACAATTAAAAAAACTCACTTTGGTTTTAAAAATTAACGTAGGAAACAAATAGTGTTAATTGTGTCATCTGTCAATCGACTTCTTACAGAGCTGCAAATATAACCAGCGGCCTAGAAAACCCTTTCTGCTTCTACACTTGTCGGTTTTATTGTCAACAAATACTCATGAATAGAAGGCAAGTATTTTCCTCTAACTCCTTTCACATGCAGTCATTTCCTTCCTTAATGTTTTCTCATAATATTTCTCTTTTTTGGTATTTATGCTGGATTTGGATATCTTGCTGGATTTGCATTTGTAATTCTTTCTGTAATGTCAAAAATTTTTTGAATGACGATGAATCTAAGTTATTTTCTACTATATTATCTATGTTTTCGTTAAAGAAATCATCTTGAATAACTCTTTCTAAGATATTTTTCAATTCTAGTCGTATAAATTTTTTTCAGCATAGTAAATGCATTCGTCTTGTAACATCATCATATTTTTTATATTAATATTCCTGTTACTATAGTGCGGCGTTCCTTTATCCTCACACACAGTGCCTCAGATAATTCAGCACTTAACACTGTGTCTTGAGTAAGCAACTTCTCTAAAATAAACTTTAAACCCTGTTAACTGCTGTTTCAGCAGTTAACAGGGTCGAATCTCTTCTGCATAGTGCCTCTACAACCAACTTAAATGGCTGCAAGCTGTCTATCAGATCTTTTATTTTCGACCATTCTAGGTCGCTAAATTTTGTGTCAGATCTTATATCAGACAAAGCTTCATTTATACACACTTTCAGCTTATGAAATCTTTCTATCATAGTCAGGCGCGGAGTATGGTAGCTTGTGAGTCAACAACGCGAGTATTTTTTCAATAAATCGGTTTCGTGTATTTTTTTTAATTTACCGGATCCGGTAGACGTCTAATAATGCCGGATCCGCCGGATTACCGGATCCGGTTTTCCGGATTGAAATCCCTAGCCGGGACCTACTAGCTTCTCTAGGTCATTGAATATTAGAATATTGAAGAAATTAGAGGTTAACACAAATATATCAGAGAATGTAAAAAAAAATGTAAAGCATTTGCCCCTAATATCTTCTACACTAGCGGGAAATATTTTTCAGAGCAATGAATAGTAAAGAATTAATATATTTACTCAGTTCTAATATTTGCAATTGGGAAGAAACACTCTACATTTTTAAAAGGAGGAATAGAATATTGTGAAGAATCAAATAAACCACCCTGCAAATGAAGACAGAATTCCAACTGATGAATTCCAAAATATGAACAAGCGGCTTCATGAAATTTCAAGCAAACAATTTTTCTTAAATTCATAAATTAATAAAAATCGCTCAGTTACGTAATCGGAGCAATATAAAATCACTAAATAAATCAAAATTCTATTTAAAAACATTTAATTAAAATTAAATTTATAATTTTTAAGACCAATTTTAGAGGTTGTTAGAAGAGCCGAAAGCTACTCCGTTGAAAATATTCACATTGACCGAACTTCATTGGTAATTATGCATAATAACCGGTTAATGTGGTAAATTCTCATAAATTATCCACTTTAATCGGCTTAATTTGATTTTTATGCATAATAACCGTTATTATGCATAATTACCGATTATCCACATTAAGCGTAACATATATAGTGCAACTTTTGTAAAAATTCCAGTTCAATACCGCTGATATTTAGAAAGATATTGGTATTTAGTGCAGCGCTGTTTAATTTTTAATGCCATGTGCTGCCTCCAGATGGCGATTGAGCACGCATGTTCCTATTCGATTCTGAAAGTTTATTATGTGCTTGACCTACCATTTAAATTTTGGCTATGTTTTTTTTAATCACCCTATACTTTCTAACAATGTTGTGATTTTGCTCGTTAGTTTGAAGAATGAATTTGATTTTCATTGCTTATCGCTTTAATGATCATAATTAGTAATGGACCAGTTTAGTGTATATGTCAATAATTCGAAATTATTTTGGCTTATTCGAATTTAAAACTGTTTGCATTTCAGTATTGTTTTCGTTAGCTCAACATGTCCATATCATGTATCTTTAAAGATAGCCGGTGACTAATTTTTAAGGTTATTATTCATTCGTAGATTTGACTGCATTACTATATATTTTATGAAAAAAGTAATCAAAAGTTTTTCACTTCTTAAAAACCTTGTAATATGCTAGATATAAATTTCTTGTTTTAGTTTAATTCTACAGTTTTTTTAGTTTTATTGTACAGTTTTGTGTTCAAATTGCTGTGTTCATGATTCTTTATTAAAGTTACTTTTTAAAAATAATTGTTATTACAAATATCATTATAAATTCATTATAATTTCTTACTTTTTATTTATCAATTACGTATTAACTGCTATGACAAATAATTCCGTAAGTTATTTTTAGTAAAAAAGCTGTTGCTCTCTTTTTATGTACATATGTATATTATGGATTTTTGTAAATCAGTATTCAGTTTGAAACACTTTTGGGGAATAATTTGCTTAAACTGTCCCTTCCTTCATGATTTCACGCTTCTAAATAATTTAATATAATAAAAAATGAAAACAAAAAATTGTTTCCTGAAGAAAAAGTGAAAGAACACAAAACGAAAAGATGCATAGGCATCAGCTTTAATAATAAATAACACCAGGTTATTTTCACAATTCTTACTTCAGCATTTTTTAATATTTTCCATTAAAACAACTCTCTCTTTCTGAGGCTTGTGAATCATTGAAATCTTTGTAGAATATCTCCCACACCCCATTATACTCTTTTCATTAAGAAAACAATACAATCTTTATTATACTTCGAGAAGTTAGTTTATTTCGATTTTTTTCCTCTGTAAATGAGATCTTGAGCTGTTCCTGTAGCTCTAATCTCCAAGTGGATTGTGGGCTTCTTTGTTTGTTTCTGTGGTGTGAGTCATTCACTTACGTCTATTTTACCTTTATATTAATGTATATTGTTTCAGTCATCATAATAATGTCTACATCTGAGGGACAGCAGTTCTATTCCGAGTCCTGGTGGTTAATCCCTTGCGGATTCCACATTTTTTTAATTTCGTTAAAAGTGGACAACGACCTGCATTCAAATGGATGCAGTATTTTAAGTCAATCACAGCCGATTCGAGCAGGCTGTATCTGTTGATAGGAGGTTCTACATCGATCCAGACGTTGAAATGTTCTAAAATGGATTAAAACTGGGATATTCAAATCTTCAAATACTGAAAAGACAAAAGCCATGGAATACAACCTAATATTGTGTGCAACTTCCTTTTGCCAGGTGAAGTGCAGAAAATCCGCTTGGCATTGGCTCAATAAGACGAGGAATGTAAAATAGTCGGAACTCATGTTTTACAGTAAAGATTTGGTCACGAATGAGCCGCCCAGAAAGTGATGAAGAAGAAAATAATTTGGGCACACTCCGTTTCAAAGAAAGCTGATAAATATTTGCAACATTCATCAATGGACAGATTAATGCAGAACTTCAGTTGTAACTTGTTTGTATATGTGAAGTGAGAAGGCATGGAACGTTTATACACTGTTTTCATTATATTTGTGTAGATTTGTATCTTTCAATTGCATCTTCTGATGAATATTTTTTTTTAAATCCCAATTCAAAATCTTCAGTTTTGTTTTATGAGAGAAAGTATTCAAACAAAAAAATCATTAACTGTTTTAACGAAATATTAACATTAATGTTAAGATTCATTGCATGCTGAGGCAAAATAAAATTACAATGATTTCTCCTATTTTTTTGTTTTTTGCGCTTTATTTCTGCATTTCTTTATCAGTATATATTTTTTCTACTATCAATGCTTCATTTTAATTTATGAATGGCCTCAGTGAATCGATACACATTTTATTTTATAAGACACCGGTAATTGTAATTAACAGAATTTTCATCCTTGTGTTGTTGACACCATTGTGCTCAATGCAAATCCTTTCTACATGCAAAGAATTTCACACAATGAAACCAAAAATTCAGGATATCTGCTTACAACAATAGCGAAATACAAAACATCAAAATGGTTGGCTTTTCTTTCGATAGTTCGATTTTCGAACTTGCCATTTCAAAACAGCAAAATATCTTTCTGACGACCTGATTCCACAAAACTCTAAGCAGATTAAGCATTGTTCATTTAACTTATAAAAGCTATTCTTATAACATATCAACATATGATTTACTACTTCAAAAATGAGTGAAAATTCCATGTCATGCGGAATTATTTCATAAGATTTCTTTAACCCTCTGACGGCCGTAATGGTCAAGATGGCCCGTCATGTAAACTGCTGGACGACGACCGAGCGCCCGAAAAGTCGTATGCTAATTTCATTCTCCTTTTTCAACAGCGTTGGTGAACGGTGCGGAGCAATCTTATCTTTTTAACAATGGTGCTTTCCCATCCCACTGCGACTCTTGATTGATGTCTCCAATAAGTGTTCGAGGTGTCATCTCCCTCTATGGCCGACAAAGGTTTAAAATGAAAATAACCTATATTAAAAAAACAGATATTTATTTTTACTGCATATTTCTACGGCTTAAGCTAAGAAGTCTAATTCCTTTCTCTATTAACACTCTCACTACGACACCCGCCCCAGCCGGCTTGGTAGGTTCTAAACGAGCCAGGCGGATTTTCGGGCGGGCAAGGGTCAAACTAGGGGTTTGGGTAGTAAAGCGAATTTTTCACAAGGGTTTCCTCGGGGAGGGGAAATGTCTCCTATTCATGGCTGACAGTGATGAATTGATTTCGCCTGCGGGAAGCCTCAAATGTTTTCAGAAAGAATTACACGCTGAACTTTCAAAATAAGATTCTGAAGTAATTTTAACCTGTTATGTTTTTTACTAAATCTGTGTTTATTTGAATGAAAAAATATTAAAGCTAAGAATACAGTTTAAAAATTTAAATTTCTCAGAAATTCATTTATCAGAGTAGATTTTTTTTCGAATTTCTTGTAATGAAGACAAATATCAGTTTGTACGTTAATAGATTAACAATGATTCCTTTAAAACGGGTTAACTTTTACTCCAGAAAATATAATTAAAATGATTTACTCATGAATATGTAATTTTTTTATTCACTGGGCTTGATTGAAGGATTCAAGATTTTAAATATAAACAAACAAAAACGAAACACTCGCAAGCTGTGCTAAATTTTATTAGTGATGCACTTGATTTTTAAAATTTCTTGTAATTTTTCTTCTCGATGACAATACAACAGTTTTTATATTTTTATAACTTAATTATAAATTAATCGATTAACTGAACTGAATTTCAATTCCTTACCAGAGGTGTTTCATAATTGCAAATTTGTGTTAAAAATTATTTCAAGATTACATAATATTTATAATAATGAATTAAGAAAGATAAGGAATAATTAAAATAGAATGCTTTTTCCCTTATATACATCTAAAGAAAAGTGTACATTTAAAAATTGTTTTTATTAAATTTGTTTTTTCTTAAAACTATGCTGTAAATGGTTTGGTCAATAACGTGTTAAATAAAGACGTTAAATTTTATTTCTAAGCGATAAGGAGTCATATTATAAAATCATATATCAGTGATTTAACTTTTTTTTTTAGAAAAAGGTAAGGATTGATGTTTTTCTATGTGACATTTGAAGGACCAATAATTAAAACACATTCACTCTAAAAGCTTTCCAAACTGATTTAGGATTTGGAAAATTGGAAATTGTCGGAAACATTGTTTAGTCAATTCATTAAATTTTAGCCAATCTCAAAAATTAAAATTCATGAAAAAAATCAAAAACTTAACCGAAATTTTACCTTCCAAATAAACATTTAGAAAAAAATAAAAATGGCTTCGACTAAAATATTTCACCTCAAACAATTTTAAAATATGGTAAAACCCACCGAATCTAACACAGTAGATTTACTACTTTCTGAGTTTGCTGCTTATATTGCTGATAAGTTAAATTATTTTATATTCTTTTTATTTAATAAAAAATTCTTTTCTTATAAATTAGGTATTAAAAATACTAGTTGAAATTCAATTAATCACAGAGACTTGATTCTCGAATCAACTATCGTGGGATATAATGAATGGTGTATCAGTTTTGTTAGTTAAATCCATTTACTAAATTCCATCTATGTTATACTCTTATATATAAATCACTTACAGTACTCTCAATTTTCTAGCTTATCTTTTTCGTACAAAGGAAATATAGACGTTCGCAATTCTATTTTATTTCTTACAAACTTTTGCGCTTTCCTCAAAAATAAATTCCCTTAAAATTGTTTATATTTCTCCCCTAGTCTAAGAAAGAAGCGTGTGTTTTTCATACAGAAACATATGTCTCTCTATGTGAAAAGAAGTCTGTTAACCTGTTGCATTA
>BGPR01033746.1:0-14152 GCA_013235015.1 Araneus ventricosus | reverse complement strand
TCTTCCAGAGTTAATGAATACTGTCTCCATGCAGATCAAAAGTGTTCTAAGCAAGAAGTGTTTTGAAGCATAAAAGTGTTATCAAAGAAGGAATGCACCTTGTATTTTCATAAAAAAAAATTCTTTTGAAAAATATAATACTCTTTTCCATTGTATAAAACATAATTAAACATAGAGTCCATCATTGTAAAAAATATGGATATTTTAAACTTATCTGACCAATAAAAGATTTGCTTCTTTTAAAATAAAAATCAATATAGAACATAAAACAAAACTGTGCAACACTGCAAATTAAATACATAAAGAGGTCCAGATTAGTGATACAGAGTGGCTAAATAGGATTATAAGAGAATGTGTAGCTGAAATATTTATATACTGCTGTGTATTTTTATAATTATTCAACAATATAATTTAGTATTGGATTTTAAGAGAGCTACTGCATATTGAAATGTTTTCATAACTATTTAATAGTTCAGATATATCAAAATAATTTATTAATACTCAGAGCTCAAAACACAATAATGCAGCATTAATGGACACAGGGGATAAAATTTCAATATAAGCTGTATAACTTGATAAAGAAATCTAAAGTCTTAAATACTGCAAAAACTAATTGCTTAAACACAGTAATATGAACTAATTTCTTTGTAAAATTCAATTTTATAGAAATAAATGCATTAACTTATGAAACTGTTAATTACACAATCAAATATAAATATTTTCCTTATGGAAAATTTAATTTTTCTTTTTCCATTGAAGTAAGTGTTATATTACCCAGCTTGCAAAATAAATAAAATTATGCATTTAAATTTATCAGAACAAAGAGATTTATATTCTTAGTAGTAAAAATCATATACGATAAATTTAATAAACAAGGTTTGATAGTATACACTTGGAAACACAGTGCAGAAAAAAGCTTCATTAAAAATAAAGTCAATTTTCTGAATGTGTCACCGGGCACAGTGAAAAGATTCATTTTATTTATGGTAAATATGTGTAATTAAATCTACCTGAACAATAAACAACTTGCATTCATTGGAGTATACAGTAAATAACCTAAAATTAATTCTCCATCTTTCTTTAACACATCAGTTCATTACTCACGAAATAATTATGTGTCAGCCATGATCATTGCTGATAATTGTACACTGAAAGTATAAAAATTAGCTTGTATTGTTGAAACCGACAAATATTAGATAATCCTCTCGAAATTGAGATTTTCTCTTTCAGGATAAAAAGCATGAAATATATTTAAAAGCATACTTATTGAAAAGGAAGAGCCAAAAAATAGTAGTGAAAAGGAGTTTTCTCCACTTTACATACAAAAAACTACACTATTTGTCTTGCTAAACACCAAAATATTCTTCCAGATTGTTTTTCTCCAAAAATACTACTTTTACAAGCCATGCAAAACATTGAGCCAGAACAATTTTTCATTCTACTGCACATGCACACAATGTTTCCATAATATAATTTTCAATTAGATTTTAAGAGTCCTACAGCATATTAAAATATTTTTCTGCAAGTCTTTAATGGTTCACATACATAAAAATAGTTTATGAATACCCAGACTGTTAAAACGAAAATACAGCATTGATTAATAAAGTGTATAAAATATTGATATAAGCTGCATAGATTGACAGAAATTTTAGTTATTTAATACTGTAAAAAAACTGATAAAGCACTCTAGTTTCTATGTAAAATGCTACTATATACCAATGAATGAATTAATTTATACTGTTTAATATGCACTCAAACAATATTTTTAAGGAAATTTCCAACTTCACACATTCATAAATAAAAATATGATGCACTTTATTTTAACCACTAAAAATAATTACTATTCTAACAAAATCCCATAAAGAACTATACAACGAATAACTCTACAGTACATTTAATAATTGAGGATCAATATATTAACTTGGAAATACACCACAGAACAAAGCTTTATTAAATACAAAGACAATTTTCTGGATGTCTTTCCGAGTATACTGCCTCAATACATATCAAAAGTGTTATATTATTTACAAAGAAGGAATACACCTGGTAATTTCAAGAAAACAATCATTTGCAAAATATAAGGCTTTTACATTAAAAACAAATTTTTATTTTAAAATAAAAATCGACATGGCACATAAAACAACTAAATAGTACAACACAGTAAATTTATGAGTAAGGAAGAGGTATTTATTAGTTATATAGAGTGGCAAAGATGAAATAATGTTAGAGAATGCAATTTTGATAGCAAAGTTGGATAACATAATATAAAACTACTTCTCATCAATTAAGACGTAACTAAACACAGCTTTAAAATAAAAAAATATGAGCATTTTAAATTTATTTGAACAATCAAAGATTTGCATTCTTGTAGTAAAAATCTTATAGGAAATAAAACATCATGCATTACAATACATATAATAGACAGGGATCAATATTTTAAACTTGGAAACACACTGCAGAAAAAGGCTTCATTAAATATAAAGTCAATTTTCTGAATGCATCACCAGGTACAGTAAAGACATTATACTTTTTTTTAGTTAATATGTGTATTTAATTTACCTGAACAATAAGCAGTTTGCATTCTAAAAATGACAGCAATCCAGGATAGATATTAATAACATGAAATACATCTTGAAACAAAATTTAGCGGCAAGAAGTTATTATTTTTCACTTACTTATTAGTTTGGCTAAACACCAAAATATTCCTCAGATTGATTTTCTCCAAAAAAAAAAAATACTCTTACAAGAGAAGCAAAAATCCAAAACTTTGAGCCAGAACGATTTTTCATTCTACTGGCACATGCACACAAACGCATATTGAACTCGATCCGCCGATAACTCGCCGATTTTCTGGGATTGAAAAACGGGGGAAAAAGGCGCCCGACAATCCGCTGTTTTGGCATGGAGAATAAGAAATCGGTGTGCTGACACGAGTGTCAGTGTCAACACGCGGTGGTGAATAGCGCCGAATGTTCTGGCTCCTGCGGCTAGCGAAGCCGTAGGATGTTTTTTTAAAGTTAAAAAATCTGCCCGATTCTCACTAGCTTTATTCACAAAAAAATACTAATATTTTTCTAAACCCTATTCGAATTTAAAAACAAAATCAAAATTCGCGAGCAAAAAAGTGATACATCTACAGGACTGCTCGTTTTTAGCAAGATTTTCGCACCATCTTGGCGATATATCTCGGTTGCTTCGCGATTCAATCTGATTGGCCGTTTTAACAAGCAACTACCAAATTTTGAATACCTTTTCAATAATTATCGTCTGCAATAACATAGTGAAATCCAATCATGTCCATTTTATACATCGCGTTAATCTGATTGTGAAGGAAATGATAAAATAAAGTTTAGTTACATGGCATGAGCAGTTAGGATTTTAATGTGACTATGGCATTATGAGAATCAATTTTGTTAGAAATTTTGCATTTTTTAATGATTTTATTGAACTTCGCTCATGATTATAAAGACAGAATTTAGTAATCGATTCTTCACTCTCATTCTGATGCACTGGAGATTTTAAATTTCGCAAATGTGTGGTTTTCTGATGACAATACAGCACTTCAGAATTTTCAGAACTTAAATGCCAATTTTGAAGCCATAATGTTTTGTGGTTAAGAAAAGAAAGATTTGTCGTCATATTCTTTATTAGACAACTTTTATTTTAGAAGAAAATATAATAATACTTGAAATATTTTTTTGAAATAAACAACTTAAAACCTGAAAATTTACTTGGAGTGAATTTCGGATCTAGTGAGTCGATTGAGTCAACCGCACTATACTTTGAAAGAAAGAAGAGAAAAATACTGGTACTCATCGCTGTTTCTTTTCTATTCACAATTTCCATATCCAATTAAAAATGTTTTAAATTTAATAATGTCTCTTACAAACAATATGATGTCAGGAAGATGCGAAGGAAACTCCAACTCCTCTTTCGGGTTTTTCCCGGGACGAAAGCACTCACAACACATTCTAAAATTTCACTTTTCTTCTCTTTTGCTCAAAATGCGATTACACTTCAAATTCATTCGACTACCACTTCTTTCAGAACTTTAGAATCCTCTTCGAAAAGTCAAACACGTGCCATTTTCACCTGCAGCTCTTTTGGCAGATGGAAACAATTATTTGTCTTCCAACGCATGACGTACGAAATGGCAAAAATTTCGAAAACAATCCGAAGGCAGAAAGTCATTACTGTTACGTTAGAAACAGGATGCAAAAAGACAACAAAGAACGGGAAACAGTGTTCTATGACTCCTGGCAATTTTGAAACGAAGGAATGCTTAGATTAAATCCCGAAAAGTTTCAACTGCATTATTGATTCTCTTGATTATGGTCTTAGAAACACCTTTTTATCTTTCTGCAATTTTGAAAGTTTCACTCAGTGTACATTCTTCTGGAAGTCATTTTTTTCTGTCCTCTTTGTTTCGTTTACATGAATGAGGGCAGAATAAAACGTTTCATCATTAGTCAACATAGGAAACATATGGAAAGTAGAAAAGGAAATCTCCAAATTTTAAAGAATCTTCATGCTTCAGACCAAAACGTAATTTTGACTTTCAATTCTTTATAAAGTTCAGTACGATTTTTTGTTATTATTATCATTTATTTTGTCTTATCTAATTCATTTAATTATTTTGCATAGTTTGTTTGTTTTCAATACTTATTATAATTTTCTTCCTTACATATATTTAAATTTTTTGTGCAGAAGATTGTTTCTCACGGACTCTATTGTTTTGTCTACTTACTTCTGTAAGCCTCGTTTTGTGCGTTTGTGGTGCACTAGGAGTATGTCATGTTCAATAATAAATAAATAAACAATCATTTGCGGAATTGTGTCTTTCTGTAAAATTTATAACTAAAAAACGCAACGAACTAGAGAGTCAAAATTTGGAATGTAAACCAAATACGTACCGAGTTCGGTACAAGCCGAAATTTTAGATATCTATCAGATTTTGGACGAAGATTATTTTCTGTCTGTTCGTTTGCATGTGAACACGATAACTAAAAGGAGCAGCGAGTTAGATATAAACTTTTATCTTATGATTTTAAAATCAGAATTGAATATATGGAGCAAAATTTTGGACCAAATCCATATTTTGGATATATTATTTGAATTTTTGAGGCTTTTCATTTGGATTTATTATTTGCCAGTGAAATGCAATAATCTAGATGCATTAATTTTATTACGTGATCATAATACCTAAACTTTAGAATAGTGCCAAATTTTGCAAGGAAGAAATAAAAGAAATCATAAGGAGACCAAAAATTTCATTTAATTATTTAAATATTCGATTAACATTTAATGCCAGTTTCCTCTCAAATCTATCGACCTTTCAAAAACTAAGCTTCACATACTTCGAAGTAATCAAGCAAAACTTTTCGATTCCTAACTCGAAAATGTAAATAAAGATTCTTTTATGTCCATTTCTTCCTCGTTTTTTAAAAAAAGGCCTAGCAAATAACGCAAAACTAAACGTTCTAAAACTCAAGCATTGGTCTTTTTTCATTGCTTTTTTTGTTTAGAATGCACCATATTGAAAAGTAGTTGGTATGTTCACTAGCAAAGCTGAAGCTTTCTTGAAAACGACATAAATAAACAAATTTTCTTTTCGTTGTATGGTAAAATTGTGGGTGAAAAGAAGTGGAAAGTTTATTGCTACGTCCAATTCGAATTCTGTTGGATGGATTCCATTAGATGTAATGTATGGATATTTAAAATTTTACAATATTCTGCCTTTCAGGTTTTGGTGAAGTTCCTTTTTATTTCCGATCTTCAGCTTATTGTATCAGATCGATATTTTAATGGAAAAGAGCAATTATTATTTTTTTTCCACTTAGGCACGTTAATCGTTTGCGAGACGAACTTCGTCTCTGTTTTTAATTTCTTCAACGTATTAACACTTTCAAAAGAATATCTTTACTTAGTACTCTACACGAAGTAAAAAGAATCATCATAAAATCGGTACCGAAATTTTGATAAATGTCTACAATTTATACTTCCTGGTCCGAAAAACATATTCCTGTTTACACAGATGAGGGGGATCCACGAGAAGGGTGGTCACATTGAAGTGTCATCAAATGCCCTCGCGCAGGAAATTATTTTATTGAATAAAGAACTATTGTGCACTGCAATTTCATCTCTGCAACCCTTTGTGGAAGTTCATTTGCTGTATTAAAGCGGTTTTGCATTCAAATTTCTCCTTTGTTTTCTATTTGCGTAATTCTCAGTTGTGTAGACCACAACAGCGTCACATTTTCGCCTATCGGCGACTTTCAGGGCTAATGATTTTTTATTACAGAATCTTTTTCCCCATGTCGTCATTAGTCACCCTACCAAAATTGATGGCATTTCAGCTGATAGATCGAGATACAGAAGGCTCTGAGTACAGTCAGTCTTAAAAAAATCACTTTGTAAATATATCCCTGATCTGTGCATATTTATTATTTATAATAGATAGTAATTAAAGAAATTAGTAAATAATTCATTAATCATTAAATCGGCCGCTTTCATAGTTGGTTATAATATTACAATCAGGACAGAAACTCAAACTGTCTCTAAAGGGGAAAAGTGGGCAGACTTAAAATGTATTTTCGCAAATGTATTAAGCAATTATATAATCAGAAATTTCTTTGTTTCGAAAACAGCCTTATTTTTATAAAATTTTATTTAACTTCACTTGTTTCATGTACATGAAGATGGAATTTTACAATTAGTTTTTTTCTCAGTTCTTTAATGGGCTAGAACATTCTTCATAAAGTTCCTCACCCACAACTTTTTACTTTCTTGAAAATGATCGGCTTTTACTATTTTATCTGAATTTTTTTTACCATGTATAAAAGTCGTTTTATCCCTACGCACTGGTTTTTTCTGTTGTCTTCAAAAATTGACAAGTCATGACGTATGACAACTTTTATAACTTCTAAACGAAGACTTCATTTCGCACCATACACTTTGGCGCAGCATAATCAATAATGGTTTTTGCGCCAGAAAACATCATGAAATCAAACGGGCTAGAGTACAGTTGCATATTCTTTTTGACAATACACTATTTTAGATTTCCAAAACTTAATTATCAAGTCATTGATCAATATACTGACATTTTGATTCTTTACTATCACATCTGGTAGTAAATTTAATAAAAGAAATTGGTTTCAATATTTCATAACATATAATAGGGTTGTCAAAAAAAAAAAAAAATCGATTTTTCGAGTGGAATTCTAAGTGGAGTGGGCTTTAAAGTTGTGTATTACCATGCTAATTAATAGAAAAATATAGAAAAAATTTTACTTTTAATCTTCAGTTCGAGGGGAAAGAATAAAATGATAAAAAAAACAACAATATTTAACTCTACGCTAAAATTTTACAGGCTTCAGTATTTTGGTTTCTAATACCATCTATGTACTTTACTTTTGTTGCCTGATGACAGAAAAATTATATTTAAAAATCATGCACTTATTATATATATTCAAAATATTTCAACCAAATTTTGAGTTCGCGCAAAAGGTCTTAAGTTTTAGTTTAGGTGAAAAATGAGATTTTTACAGTTTATAAAAAAGTTCATTGTTATATTTTAAATTATAAAATGCAATCTTTCTATGTTTCGGACGGTATTCGACGGAGGGATATCTTTTAATGGTAAATTAGACAGGAGTGTTTGTCTTCATAATGTAGTGAACAAGCATTTTGTGTTTCTAGGGCTTGTTTTTGAAATGAACAAGCGTAATATTCGGTTTGATTATGTCAATCATTGGGAGTTACTGAGAGGTTCCGGATATCTTACGGCCAGATCTGGGGTCCTGTCTGGATTGCTCTGACAATTGAAAGAAGGTACTGTTGACCTTTACTGAGATCAGTTTTAATTATATAGATTTCATATAACTGAATTGCTTCGAAATTTGAAATGGGCAATTGCTCACAATTAGTCAGTTGTTTGACTATTTTCCCAGAAAATGACGCTGGTTCCGTCGTCTGTAACCGACCAAACGTGATTTAAGGGACGAAAAATTCCGGAAATCTTTTCTAAATACTCAGAAAAGGCAGAGGGGGATGACTTACTCAGCTACTGATAAGAAAGGAATGAACAGATGGCTAGTTTACTAGGACTCTGAATTTTCCGAGGGGGTCATATAATGAACCCCGCGCGTCCTGATTGGTTAACTGTTTCTTCGAGTCGGCAATGACATGAATAGGTTGTAATTGCCGCTCTTAGATGCCAAGCAATTAAATTACTGATTTACTCCTTAAATGTTGACTGAAATCTCTTCATGCGACATTTAGGGATATTCATCTCTTCCGGCATAATAACGATTTTTATAAATTAAGCAAGAAATTATTTTTCATCATAGCACTTACGTCTAGACTTGAGAAAAGAAATTCAGTTTGTTATATTTCCAAAGATTTTGCCTTGAAATTAGAGAGCTCATAAAGATATGATAATTTCTGTCACTTTCAATTTCTGATGAATATATTTTTCCCTTAGAAGTCTTAGAACTACAAAGAATTAATTGACTTAAAGTGCGCAATAAGATTCTGATTCTTTTCTTCTTTATTCTTCCGAATGAATTTCATAAGACATCAATTGAACTCTGTGTCATTCTTAAAGTATAAATTTAATCTAACACAGAAAACTTACCGAACTTTCTTTTTAATTCCTTTTACTCGGTACTAAATTTTTAATTCCTTTTACTCGGTACTAAATTTTTAATTCCTTTTGTCTAAAAATCTCATTAAAATTCTAATAATCGAGACATGTGCACATTTTTACGGAATAAAATGACATGCATATCTCAGATTTCAAGGGCTTTATATCAAGTTCTTGCGAAGGCAGGCAATTATATTCCCTGATTATTCTCATAATGAGTACGGAATTAAGAATAATGACTTCTTTTGAAGCCATGTAATTGGCAGTGATTTCTGAAATGACAAAATTAGAAATAAATTTCCCTCTACACAGTTGGTAAAATTAAATTGGAACATAAAAAAATATATGGTAGCTGGCAAATGAAAGCGAAGTTATTGGATGATTACAAATAGAAATTAATTTCCTGTTATAAGAAGTTCGGATTTTTTTCTTTTTGTGTTAATTGAAGAAACTATTCTGATGAATACTTTCTCCTTTGTGAAATACGTATTTTAGGATTTTATTAAAATCTGAAATAAATGACGAATTATTTTTGCCTCTCTTTTCTGTCTATGTTTTAATATGCATGAAATGTTCTACTCTTTTTGAATATTATAACAACACTCATATAAGGTTCTTAGGAAATCGCTGCATTTTTACTGTCACCATCTCCTTTACTGCAGGTATTGATTAATAGGAATAAAACGTCATTTTGAAGATTATTTTAGAATTGTAGTCAAACCATGAACAGCGATCAACATGACGAGCTGTCAGCGCAGCGTCCGAAACAGAAAGCAGCGGGAGTGGTCTCCCCTAAACTTTCTCGTATACTACTAACACATGTGGTGAAAAAATAAGCTAAAAGGCAGCAAAACGAACAAGCGTCCTAACCGCAGTAGAGTAAAAAAAGGGAATCGAAACTTGGAGTTGAAAGGCGTGGGCAGAAGCAGAAAGGATTAAAGGGATTTACCGCAGTCTTCTGGTTTGTGGACGGGAATTTTCTCATCTTACAAATAGTACAAATAAAAAATACTCCAGAAAAATATATAAGAATAAAAGTAATTTCCCAATCTAAATATAAGAAAGTAAATTCTGTTAGCTTACTAACGATCAAATGTAGCCTTTTCTTCGCATATTGCATAACTTGTTCAAAAAATTTCAAGAGGAATGTCTTTCTATGCTTAAAACAAAAAAAAGGAAACATTAATTTAATTGCTTGATTTGCTTCAACTGAAATTTCCCATTCATCGCTTTAAAAGGAAAGGAATTTGGTTCTGAAATAACCGTTGGCGAATGAAGTTTCCCAGAAACTATCTTTGAAAACTATTCTGTTTGGAAAACTTTCACCCCCCCCCCTACCTCAAAAAAATGTTGAAAATTCAATTAATTTACTTGAAAAGCTCGCTTCTCTGATATTTTATCAGATTAAAACATTTCACAAAGAAGTCTTTGTGACGAATAAAGTTTCGTGCTTCTGAACTTACTCAGAGATAGAAGAATTAATTTTATTTGAATGGAAACTTTTTCTAATTCGTCTTCTTTTAACGTCAATAAAAAGAACTCCTTAAAGTTAGTCATATTATCTGATTAGTCTTTAACGTACGAACGACTTTTATTTTCAATTTTCAAACATTATACCCTATAATAACTAATAAAATTTCACAATTAACAATTATACTATACAGAAATTTTCATTTGCTGCTATTTAAATATACAAATCTAAATAATCTTTAGAACGAACAAAATGTTAATAAGAGTATGTACAGACGCGTAAAAAAGAAGCCACCCCGTATTATTTTGTTGTCGTTCATCGCGTATTAAAACAAAAGGTACCACTTTCAGCACATCCATTTAGGTGGGCCATTCATGGAGGCTCTATTCAAACGACATAATAGGTCACTTCACTCCCCTAGGGCTACTGTGCATACCCCCCCTCCAGCTTTCAAAACGGGACTCCCAGTCTTGCTTTCCCGAGAGATCTTCACTCTCCCTCCCCTTTTTTGTCGTTTTCGCTTTTCTGAGAAAGAACAGCTCACTTTCTCCAGGATCCTATTTCAGTTTGCGCCAAATGGAAAACGATCATCGGATATTCGCACCGACGACTAGTTTTGGTACGAGGCGCTCAAAATGGTGTGAAGCGGAGCGCTCGTGAATGTCAAGCCTAAATGGATGGTTTGAAAAATGGAATGGAGTGTTGTCCCATCACGTCATTTGCTTCGAGTGGTGCATTCGTGAATAACGGTCTTAAGGAATGGGTGCGCGTTAAATTTGTCGTTGTGGGTAGAAAGTTATCCGCTGGTGTTGTGGGAAAGTTTATTTTGGGGGGGGGGCGCGCCACTTTTCCTCCTTATAATCCAGCCACGATTCGCTAATCTAAATCTAAACTGATTCACAATACTCTCATTGCAGTATTCATTTAAAAACTTTAAGATGAATATTTTTAAACGCGATTACTGTTAACCTACGGGATTAGTCGACAGAGTGGAAATTGCAGAGTCTCTGAATTTATGTTTCTCTAAAACATTACTGATGTACACCGAAACATTATTTTTACATGCAAATCCATTAAATGTGTAATTACATTACAGCCACAAAAGTATATTTTACGCTTTGTCATTCATTCCCTTTAGAGATATTTTAATTTTCTCTCCTGATTAACATGTGAAGAAAGTATAACATAAAAATATCTTTTGTAATAATCAAGGCTAGTCAATGAAATGCTTTAACGCAAATATTTAGAAATAAAGAGAACGCATAAGTGAAAGCTACAATTAACTCTCTCTGCACCTGTCATCTACCATCATTTTTTAATTTAATTTCTCCAAGAAATGAGTTTGTACAGAATCCAAGAACTAATTATTGAATTAACGGAAGGAAATTTTCAATTTATGACCAAGAATTTTCTAAAGTTTGACATAAAACAGGAAGAAATGGCTCTTCTCATTCAGTAAGGAAAAATACTTAAGAAGTGGGCTTTGTTCGAAGTGTTGAAAACTGTGAACGGTGTTCCAGTTGATAATTGTCATCAGAAAAGAGAAAAAAGAAATTAACGGGAAAGGAATGATGCAAAACAGTAATTACAGTTCTTTTATCGACAATTTCTTCCGAAGAAAGTTTTTAAAAGTTACTCCAAATGTCAAACATTCTGATCAGAGTCATTTTTTCTTCGGAAAATGAACTAATTGAAATCCATCTTCAAGCAGCAACTTTTTACAATTTGAGGAAATAAGTAAAATGTGTTTCTTCAATACTTTGAAAGATACGATAAAAAATAAAACAAAAGAAAATGAAAATATTTATGTTTATAAATATTTTATATATTTGGGCCAAAAATGATCTGGGTTTTGTTTATAAATATGTATGGATCACTAAATATATTAAACACAATCAATAACTTTTCAAAACGATTCAAAGAATTTTGCAGTAAAAGTTCCAAGGACTTTGGCTATACATAGACTACACGGCAATGGGATGTACCTGTTAATGTCTTTTGAGATGGAGAATGTTTCGAACGATAACAGAAAGGGAATACTTCGCTTTCCAAGAAACTCTCGCATTTTCTATCTTCAGCGTCGAAAATTTCGGCCTCTCTGCGTTTTTGGGGTTGAATGGTTTTTCTCCATTTTTGTGTAGTTTGGAATCTTTGGATATGGATGTAGATCGCTCGGTCCGAATTAGCTGCATCAACTACCCTGGAAATGATTTGAGGATATTGAAGAAATTTTCTGTAGAGTACATTGGTTAGTCTTGCTAAGGAAAGGTGAAATATGTGCTTACGGAATTTAGCACATCACAAATTTATTCTGAGTTTGAACTCTTTTGGCATGAATATTTTTTATACATTCATAATATAATTATAAAACATTATAATAAAAATTGTATCTTAGTTTCATTCTGATATCCTAATTGTTTTATTCATTTCGTCAATCTTTGAGCTAGTATTATTCCTTCCTAATCTTGACCGCTTTTAGTGAATAACGAAATGGTTGAACGTTTAGTGAAGTGTTTTAATGAGTAGAATGAAAGCCCTTTTTAAGAAAATATTCACAGAGAAAGAGATGTCAGATGAAAGTAGAAATGAGTTGAAAAAGAAAGATGTAGGGTCTGGTGTGGAAATTGGGAACAAGTAGGCATAGGGAACGGTGAATTAAAGAGCGCATTGGTGAGGCCCTAGCGAACTGAAAAGCATGCGCTTTCATTAAGACACTCTAGAGAAAGCAGAAAACACTTTCTTAAAGTTTTCAATGATATTTGGTAACGTTTGTTGCCTTTAACCCTCTGAGCGTTTCACACGTATTTCTACTTCGACCTTGGACTATCCCATAAGCGGATAACACGCATTTCAACGTGTGGTCAGAGATACGCCGAAAGCGGTCAGCCCGGAAATATACGTCTTTTGTGAACTGTCTCTAAAGCGCGATGAACGTATTTTTCCGAATTTCTTCCTCCTTCCGTGGTTTGAAATTTTGATTGATTAGCTGGGTAGGGTAGCGGTCGACACAATGAGTGCTGATAAGAATGTGCTTACTGCAAATTAGAGATACCACAGGATCCAAGACCCCACACCCGTTTGGCTTGGGGCATTTTAACGCTATCTGCATTGAGGTCTTCTTTCAGAAAGAAGGTCAGTTTTGGATTTTTTTTTCTAGTTGTGTGTGTCCGAATTTGGATTCTGTATAAGTCCGGTTTAATATTTGTCACCCTGGATTGAAATTGTATTATGTTTCAAGTGTTTTCCCTGTAATACACTTATGTTATATAAGATTTTATTTCAATGCATCAATGTTTTAATCGAATTGTTAAGTAAAATAGATTTTGTTGCCAAAATCTCATTCAATTTGTCAAGCATAGAAAAATTTGTAGAAACCTGGGGTGATAAGGGGTTATTTTATTCGTTATAAAGAGCATTGATTGAAAAAAAGAATAGCAGGTTTATATGGTTTTTAAAACTATATGTTAGTTTTCTAGATGGTTTTCTATCATTACACTACTTAGAATTTCTCATGCGTTCATCAAAATGAAATAAATTCAGAAAAAAAAAAACAATTATTTTCAATTATTGTCAATTATTTTGCTCACTTTGAAAAACATTGAAACAAATGTTAAGAAAGGATGAAAATTTATTTTTATGTTTTAAAATATTGTACATTTTGTTGGAAGAATTTTGGTTTAGAGCAATAAAGAATAATATCAACTAAATTTAACGTTTTCCAGTATCAACAGACTTTTTAATTATCTTATAAGAGTCTGATAACATCTACTGTCAGTTTATATTTCAATAGTCAGTGAAATGTTTATTTCTTTTTAAAATGTAAGAACACAAACGGCATTTCACAGAAAATATCAAGCTTACTTCATGAGTAGCTGTATTTATGCACTGGTTCAGTCCTTGAGCGTTGTTCTGATCTGCATTCTTCATTTAAAGTGATCGATAATCTAAATGCCTAAATTACATTGCTTTTTGGTAGCTCTTATACCAATTGCGAGCTGAATTTTTAATAGATGCTATGCGACAGAATCCCACTTCAG